>JAYMTA010003932.1:0-13384 GCA_036897625.1 Pelargonium cotyledonis | reverse complement strand
ATTCAAGGTAATCAAAAAGTACAAAACAAAGTTTAGGATAGTAAACTGCAAATAGTGTCAAGTTCAGAATAGTTTTCAGCCATTATTCCTGTAAAATTTTAATGTAAACTAATCTATAAATCGTTGCCTCTTCCTTCATCATATAAAAGTTGCCGAGGGAGCTTGCCTTAAAAAAGTTAAAAGTAGCTTATTCCGTCTACGTTTTGAGCTCTTTCATAGATTGACCATAAACGGACAAAAGTCTGTTACTTGTATCCTTTAAACTTTGACCCGTTTCAAGAAACCCGACACAGACGAAGAACATGTATCACGTGCTAAATAATAACTGTGGGCTCGACTTGATGGATAAGCCCATAAAATTGTCTTACATTTGGGCCTTCGATGAAGCCCAATATTAGCCCATGACAGGCCCCAAAATGCATTTACTGTACAGAGTCGAATTGTACAATTCACGCGTACGCATTTTGGTCGGTCATCAGATAATCGATCCGACGCTGGTTCTCCTCTCCTCATTAGTCGGCGATTCCCTCAGGCCTCAATCCGTCTATCGATTCCGTTCCGGTGACCGAATCTAACAACCGCCGCCGGAGATTTCATGCGCCACCACATCTCCACTACTCACGGTGGCGAGGGCTGTGAGAGACACTAGGCCAGGCGCCCAAATGTCGTCGTCGTGAGAAAATGCCGGCGAGTATTGTGCCAACTCGTCCAGAGAAATTTGATCGAGAACACAAATCGCCATGTCAAGGTCAGTCAATAACTTTTTGATCAGTTTTTTTCTTATTTTTATTTTGGTTGCTATTCATTGTGTATAGGTTATTACAGTTCCAAATTTCTGTAATTTTTCTATCAATGTCTGTTTGTTTGCTGAGAAGATGAAGGAAAGTTGAAGCAAATAGAAATTTGTGTAGATTGTCACACGCAGCAATGCATATGTTCAATTGAGTGAATTTACACAGTTTTTGCTATTGTGAATTCATAGTTTAGTACTAGAGAGTTGCATTTGAACTAGGTTCTCTTTCTTCTGGGCCTCTGGGGAGTAGGAAAAAGACCACCATGATCATATCAAGAATAGAAATTTGTAGTGCTATTAAGTGAAGGATTCATTGTAACTAGGTTTTAAATGTTGGAAATTAGAAGGAAGCTTGCATGTCATAGTAACTGTAGAAAGGGGGCATGCTAGACCTGGATTTGAAAATGGAATGTGCAACAAGAGCAGTAGGAGTTAGGGAGTATTCACATTTCATGCTTAGTAAAGATTACTCAAACTGCAAGAGTCACAAAGTTGCAACTTTTTTATTTTGATGAAGTATATAGATGATAGCTTATGAAAGTTTTTGTAACATAATTAAAATTCTGTATCTAACATCTTTGACATCTCTGTCAAACTTAACTATGATAGTAATGTTTGTAGTTTTGTTTTTGTACGTTTCATTCTGATATTTTTTAATCTATTTTATTTCCAACTTGCACATGCATTAATTGCAGGTTGTTGGCCTTTGGAAGTCTTAGGAGGGTTACACATTCCCTTCCCCCTTATGCAAAAACTAGGTTCTCAAAAGTGAATGGTAATGAAGTACAAAATGCAATCGGTCCACTACCTTATTCCCTCTGCAGATTGTACTTGCAGTATAAATGTTCATTCAGAGGACATTCATCGTGTACTATGTATAGAGCAAAGGAGAACTTATTGAAGAGTCACGTTTGCAGAAATTTCCATTCTGTTTCCGCTAGAAATACAATTTCTCAGCATGCTCAAGTTGCTTGGAGAAGTCTTTCTAAAAAATGTTCCTATAATGGGGCAGCATCATTACCATTAAGCAGGATTGCCTGTGCAGTTAGCCTGGCTTTGAACCGATCAAATCTTGTAGCTCCTGGTCTTATTGCCTTCATAGTTGGGGAGTTTACTCGGATACAACGAACATATGCAGAAGCAGAAGGCCTTTTGACAGGGAACAGTCTATATATGAACGCACAAGATGGACGTGTTTATTTCACCTCATTCTTATTTTCACTTATAGAGGGTGTAATCTTGATTCTTAGAGCTATATATATAGCAGTTTTGTTCTCCCCATGCATTGTGATGGCTCCTTTTGCAGATTCTTTTGGTATCCAGTTTAGGAAAAAATGGCTTCGTGTTGTCCATCGTACACTAGAAAAAGCCGGTCCAGCGTTTATTAAATGGGGCCAGTGGGCTGCAACTAGACCAGATCTATTTCCTAAAGATATGTGTGCTGAGCTTGCAAAGCTACACACTAATGCACCAGCCCATAGTTTTTCCTGTACCAAAAAAACTATTGAAAAGGCATTTGGTCGCAAGCTGCATGAAATTTTTGGAAATTTTGAGGAAGAGCCTGTAGCATCTGGAAGTGTTGCGCAAGTTCACAGAGCAACTTTGAAATATAGATACCCTGGTCAGCAAATCAAGCCCATTGTGGTTGCTGTTAAGGTTAGGCATCCTGGTGTTGGTGAAGCAATTAGAAGGGACTTCATGATAATGAATTTTATAGCCAAAATTTCGAACCTTATCCCTACTCTAAAATGGTTGAGATTGGATGAAAGCATTCAGCAATTTGCTGTTTTTATGCTATCTCAAGTTGATCTTGCAAGGGAAGCTGCCCATTTGAGTCGGTTTATCTACAATTTCAGGAGATGGAAGGATGTCTCATTTCCTAAGCCATTATATCCCTTGGTACACCCAGCTGTTTTAGTGGAAACTTATGAACAAGGTGAAAGTGTTATGCACTATGTGGATGAGCTTGACGGTAATGAGCAAATTAAAAGTGAACTTGCTCACATTGGGACCCATGCACTCTTCAAGATGCTATTGGTTCGTTTTGCCATATTTATTTAAAAGTTGTTTCAGTTTATCTCTTTGTTTATTTAGGATTATATGATGAACACTTCGATTGTCATGGAGTGATTGAAGTTGAATGGTAATGTCTACATGAGTCACCCACCCTAGAACCTATAAATAGGATTAAATGATGCAGACTACGTATAAGGTTCTGCATGTACTGATAAGAGCAGATTACTCAAGCTTAGAAAACATATTTGCCTGATTGTTGCATGTGTGAAATAAGAATTTTTGCTGTTGTCATGAATACTCTTGGAAGCAAATATTTTGGAATTCACACTCAGGTTATTGTACTGACCCAGAAACCTAATATAGAAATAAATCCATTCATATTTAACTGTGGTGACAGTGTGATACTGGGAGTATGGGAGGGACAAAGTATTGCTCTGGTCAAAATAGATGCTCTGTTGTAGACAAAGCAATATATAGCCATTTACTAAAACATGCAAGTGTTGTGTTGAAAATAGTCCAATCCTGCATGGGAATAGAATAGCTCATGAAAATCATAGGATAACCATACAAAAATAATGATATTTTAATAGTCAACCTTGTGGTTTGAATCAGTTTGCTAAGTATAGCCAAGGATTTACAGTCTATTGAGGTTTAAGTTTCTGTATCATTTCTCTTAATAACAGGATATACATATATATGTTGTTATGATGCCAAAATTTGTTGATACTAGCCTGTATATATGTATTGAAATTTTATTCTGTGAAATTTTTACCACTTTTGTTCTAATATATTATCTATTTGCAGGTAGATAATTTTATCCATGCCGACATGCATCCAGGAAATATAATTGTACGATTGACAAAAAACAAGTCATCGGATAAACTGCTGCTTAGACGAAGGCCTCATGTTGTGTTCCTTGATGTAGGCATGACTGCTGAATTGTCAAAGAGGGATCGGGTGAATTTAATAGAGTTTTTTAAGGCTGTTTCCGTTCGAGATGGACGCACTGCTGCAGAGAGCACTCTTAAGTTATCAAGCCAGCAGAATTGCCCAGATCCAGAAGCTTTCATTGAGGTAGTGTGTTTGTTGCTTAAGCTATTAAGTGAAGGCATTTCTATTGTTAAGTCACAAGAACAGTTTTTCATGCATCTATCTCATGATTTATTAGTCTGTTACTCTGTTTTCTAGTCCAGTCATTTTATTTGCTTTGCAAATTATCTGAAAGATATATTATATTATTTATTTCTTATATACGAAAGGTAGATTAAAATTCAAGATTTTTTGCATAATGTCCATTTGAGTAGCATTCTACCTTGTTCATAACTTCTTGTATCATGTAGAGTGTAGACATCCCAACACAAATAACCTCTTGAAATATTAGCAAACTAGAATTTTAATAATGGGGTTTGAAGTGGTTTTACATAGCGTGCTCATGCCTTATCTGAAAGTTTGAGATCAAAAGTTTAAACATTGTGCTTCCTTCTAGTGGGCCGAGCATGGGGCATGCCATAAAAATTGGATACAGTGAATAACATTCTCAGTTTGAAGTTTAATATTTTGGGAAAGAAAAATGGGAATGTGGCTATAAAACAGAAGATCGGTTTAATATATCTATTCTTAAGGGAAGGATGACAGTTTTAATTATATTTATTGCACTGCAGATTTTATTTTATTTTATTTTATTTTCCGGACCATTGCACAAGCTTAAAAATTGTCAATGGAGTGCAACTGTATGCACACTCACCACATGTAATACAGGACAGGTTGGGGATTATGTTTTAGGGGTTAGATTGTTGCTGTTCCAAAATTTGCTTTTGTTCAGTTATATTTTGTGAAAGAATTTGGTCATAATATCATTGAATATCCAAGCTTCAACCTTATCCTAAACCAAATCTATTTACCAGCTAGGATGAAGTTTGCTATTTTGTGTTTAACTCTATCTTATAGTTATTTAACACCAAGCTTAAAATAATTATTGGTTTTGCAGGAAGTGGAAAAATCCTTCAACCTTTGGGGATCTGCAGAAGGTGATTTGGTCCATCCCTCTGAGTGTGTGCAGCAATTGCTTGAGCATGTTAGGCGGCATAAAGTCAATATCGATGGCAATGTTTGCACTGTCATGGTAACCACTTTGGTTCTCGAGGTAATGTCTAGCTTCTATATCCTCACTTCTCACCATGCTTATCACAAACATACATACTTATCACAATGAAGCAACATGCTTGGGATCAGTAGCACAAATGATTTTAGTCCTCGTGTACGCATGCACTGTTTACTAAATTCCAATGTAGTTGTGAATAGTGAGTGCTAGAAAGTACAGAAAGAATATATAAAATATCCATATTGCATATTCTCATCTATTGGCCTTGTGCAGGGGTGGCAGTCGAAGCTTGATCCAGAATATGACGTGTTGCAAGCATTGCAGAAATTGTTATTTAAAGTTGATTGGGTGGATTCTCTCTTTTACACCATTGAAGGAGTCATGGCTCCATAGAAGAAGGTGCCCTTCTGTTTCCTTAGAAAATAATTCTTTTCATTAATATAAAGCAAGGATAGATACTACAGAACTGAAAGTTAAATTTTTGTGCATCATGATAATTTTTGTAGTAGAAGTGTATCATCACCTGTAACCTAATTGTTTGTTTGTTGTACTATTCTATTAACATTTGCCTCCAATGTACTAGAAAAAGCACTTGGGAGGCAAAGAAGGAAATAAAGTAGTGGTACTTTTTTATTCTTGGGGTAATTGTACAAAACCACTGTGAGTATTGCCCACAAATACATAAATATTCTGATGAATTTACATCGACAATATGTTGTCCTAAACTTTTCAAATCTAACTATAAATCTCGACTAAAATGAAAGATACTTGAGGGAGAAGAGAATGGAAATGGTTGACCGTCTTTCAATGCTTGCTGCTCCAAAGAAACCTCTAATGGTTGAGCCGGCCTAGTATAGATGTCATTGTGAAAAATTAGAGATGTGATGGATATTTGTGTGTTTGTGAACAATACTCCGGAATGGGGAATAATTTCCGTTTTATTTTTTGGAGGCTCATTGGTGCATGTAACCGTGTGAAATGCATGTAAGACTCATGTAAAGTAGGTGGCGGACTGTGAATGAAGAAAAACGGACTTCATCTCGTGCTTTTGGTTATCTTTGATGTTTTTAGAAGTGGAGTAGTGTCATCTCGTGTTAACCTTGTAAACTTTGACATATTATAAGTCAAATTAGTGAGATCAAGCAACCATGTTAAAATTCACATATGTGAATCTTTTATAGTAGAGTGACCCGATAAATATAATGTGTCATAACTATATAAGTGGCTTAGCTTATAAGAGCATCTCCAATGAGGATGCTAAGAAAGGCTCTAGGAGTCTTGGAGTCTCTTGATGAAGGAGCTAAACATTGGAGTAGCGAGTATTAAGAAAGAGAGAGAAAGGATGTTATGTTAAGCTTAGCATTGGTGCTAAACACAATTGTTTTACATTCTCTCTTATTTGCATTTAATATAGTGATGCAAAGCATTTGAGAGAAAAATGTTAAGTAGATATTAAACACTCATATGCTGATATGACACACTCTCACCTCCTTAAAATCCAATATAGTCGCTAATAAGCATTGGAGATGCTTTAAGTAAATTTTAATGCGATGACATTATCTACTGAATTAGATTAGACTAACTCAGAAAATATTTGGCACAACTAACCACTACCTGTTTACTCTACTTACAAGTCCTAACTGATCTTCTATTTACCACGTACAAACTTCATTTTTGGGGGGTTTTGTTGTTTATATAATCAATAACCGATATAAATACTGAAATAATTCAAGAAAATAAATTCAGATGAAGAGAATGAGAAAATTTATGTTACATTTTAAAAGTTGATATTTTTAGATGTAAAAACTTGATATTTTTAACAATCAGTCAATTGTTCTTCTAAAAAGGCTGGCATTTAAATTATAAATTAAAAATTAGTATTCTTATAAAGAGATTGACATTTAAATTTAAAAAGTTTAGTATATTAACATCAATACATATTTTTAACAATCAGTCAATTGTTCTTCTAAAAAGACTGGCATTTAAATTATAAATTAAAAATTAGTATTCTTATAAAGAAATTGACATTTAAATTTAAAAAGTTCAGTATATTAATATCAATATATATATGCTTTTGTGTTTTAAAACAAAATCAAACAAGATTTGCAGTTCTTAAGTGTGTGTGTGTCAGTGTGTACATTTTGGTAATTTTGTTTTTCTATTAATTTTGAAAATTAAGAACTGCAAATCTTGTTTGCTTTTGCTTTAAAACACAAAAGCACTTCTATTGACTTATACAAATATTTTTTAGCAAACATGCATGCTTTTAGAAGTTATTTAAAAACTGCTTTTAGCTTTTAAAGTAGTGTTACCAAACAAGCCCTAAGCCTCTTCTGTCTTCTACATTTCCAGAACATAACAACATTGTTGCCTTGACCTTTAAGTCACCAATTTTTTACGAGACAAATAACCCCAAAAGAAACTTGCCTGTTTCACTGCCATAATTAGTACCAAAACCAAATCATCAATTTGTAACCAATCTTTCTTAAAAATTAAGCTATTTAGAACAACAAAAGTAAAGGTAAAAGACGGCAAGTTTAATCTGCATGCCTCAAGGAAAAAGGAGGCGCTGCGATCTACTACACCTGATCATCAATTTGAAGCTATATATGAAAATCAAGGTCGGTAGAAAGAAGTATATAGCAAATTTATAGTCTAAGCAACTACCATATGACCCAAAGTACTGGCATTCAACGAAATCAAACACATGTGCTTCATGACGTTAAATGCCCTTCAATTGTGGAGCCTCTCAAAGAAATACAAATACCCCATGTCCTTTGGAGGATTAATAGAAGCTCCAACCTTGTCATCGTTGAAAATAGCCCATCTACCATCCTTATAGATGTGAGCGACATAGTGGCCACATTGAGTTGAGGTTCCGATGTGGCTCACTACTCCAATGAGTCTGTATCCTGTACATCAAGGTCATGCAGTTTAAATAAGTAGAGCTATAATTTGAAGAATAGGCAGAAGGACTGAATAAAATTGAAGCAAGCAACAGTCATCACTGAACCTATAATTGGCATGATAATGGACAACTGATCATATACTTTGAAATTGCATGGTAAATTGAGCATTTCGACATTACTGGATTCAAAACTTTAATGAGGTGTCACCACCTCATTGGTGGCTTAGCCTAAGCCAAATACTCTCGGCTTAAACTCCTTGCTCTCATATGTGTGTAAAACAAATAAAATTCAAGTCCATTAAAAGAGAACTTCCCTCACTTATTGATGAATTTCTGAATTTGTGAAATTCTGGTTGTGGTTATGGACACACAAAACAGTATAAAACTATGCCAACAAGTGCTGACACACACAAACACACACACACGAGTGCATGGAATCTAAGCCAACAAGAGTTATCTGGCCTAGAGTGAGCCAATAATCAAAATATAACACCCCATTAAAATTTCCTAAATCACAAAGTATTGACGATACTTAATGGTGTGTCATGTTTTAGTTGGATGACTCAAAGCCAAAAAATTTTCTCTATATATAAATTTACTTGAACGACAGTAATGCTTAATCACAAGTAACACCAGCAACAAAAGAAATATTCAAAACCAAATGAGGAAAGAATGTACTATAAAATTCCAAGATAAAGGGATAAGAACTTACTTCCGCCTCCATCAGGTAGCCCAGTTTCCATGGATGTAGTTGCACTGCTTGATGTAGTAGCATCCATATCAGATGAAACAGAAGCATCAGGATTGCTAAATATCCAATCCGTTGCTTTCTCAATATCACCACCCTGTGAATCATATGCAACTTCTAACAAGTTAGAAAGTATCTTAACACTACTTAAACTAGAATGGGTGTTTTAAATTTGATGAATTTAGTCCACATCTATCTTCCGTAAGAATATTTCTTGGAAAAAAAATATATAAGGAGTTTACCGATGCCTTCAGTGCTTTCCGGGCAGTTTCTTCTGGAAATCCAAAAGAGACCAAAGTATCAACTTTTGATTGGTCAACAGTAGTCCCTCCTGACTCTTGAGAAATGGGAAAGTCTATATCTGGAAAAGGTAGTATTCATCCATATTATTTGTTACAGTACAGCATCAGAACAACAATATATGTCATAGTTCTTAGAAGACGGATCTTGCAAAGAATAAGTCCCTTCTTCAAGCAAGTAACCTATTGCAGAAAATATAAGTTGTATTGAAGTACCTGGATCATCCATGTGAGAAAGTAACCAGTTCATTGCCTCTTCCACTCCAGTATTTGAGGTGTTAATAGCAGCTTTCTCACAATGAAGATGATTAAACCCCATTGAGACTAACTGGGCAACAATGTCCTCATTGGCTGAAGGCCTGCTTGCTTCCATCTTATCCTCAGGAACTGTAAAATAAAAATAATAATAGAAGTCAATAAAGCCAAAAGGTACATAACTGTCAATTTGACAAATAAAGTATATTAGTATCTTTGTGATTGTAGAGTTTGTCTATGCATTATTTGTTAAAGATTTGTCATAGATGAATGATACATGAATAACTTGATGTAAAAAATACAGATATGGGTGAACAATGTAAAAAATACTTGATACAGCCACATCTGTGACTTACATGAAAGTACAGAATAACTTGATACAGATCGATAATTGAAAAGAAAGATGTATTAGTAACAGCCATGCAGGTAAGACAAAGCTCACTTATACATCATCAATCGGTTAGTCTGCTGAAGCCATGAAACATCATTACATAAAAACATACTATCAAGAGAAATCATGGACGGGCATACAAATCATACACTCCCTCCATTCCAAAATGAGTTTCCAATTTCTCTAAAAACGTTGTCTCAAAATGAGTGGCCGCTATCTGTTTTAGTTAGTTAGCTACGCTTAAATTACCAACAATATCCCTAAAATAAGTTAGTTAGAACCCTTTTGAGTTGGTTACAATGACGGCACATGGGGACATAAGGGGGAGAGTCCAGCCCTAATTAACTTATCCTTAACAGTTTGAAAAATGGAAAAGTGGACACTCATTTAGGAACAGAGGGAGTAACATACACAGTAAGATAAAAACCAATCCATGGGAAATCAGAAGGAGAATATCTAGAACAGGATGAAGAAAGAAAACACAAAACAATGGAAGATAAATCATTTTGACATTCCAACATGAAATCACTGGAAGGCATTTTTCACACACGTATAAAATGAACTTCAATATTAGAATGCAAAACACATGGCAAGCCTACAAGGAACCACTTATCCAATTTACACACAATGTACGACGTCATCCAATTTATAACTCAGTTTCAAAGCTAATAATATCATATTAACGTTTTACTGATAGTTAAAGGTCTACCTTCAATTAGATTTTGAAAAAAAAAAAAAAAAATCAGCATATAAATTGATATTAAGTGAATCTTCAAAAAACTGTCTGCTACTGGGACTGGGAGGATCAGCAGGATGAGGGGTGTTCTAATTTCCTCTTCTTCTATTTATGTCATATGATGTGTGTATGGAGTCAAGGAGCCAAGCAAGTTAAAACCTCTGACCTCTCTATCATTTGACAGGGTGACTGATAAGGCTGAAACATGCTCACTTGTGCTGATAAAAATCAATAATAGTAGTAATACTCCCCGGTCCCAAAATAAGTAATCACTAAAATGAATTTAGCTGTCCCAACTTAAGTGTTCTCTTTCATCTCTAATAATTGTGCTATGCTTGAATAGAGAATGATATTGTTTAGATAAGTTAGTCATAATTAGTTGAGTCTGTAACAGCAAAGCCATAAGAGGGCACTGGGAAGAAAGTCGAGCACTAATAGAATTATCCTTAATAATTGAAAAGTCAAATAAGAGAATTATTTTGGGATGAAGGTAGTAATAGTTCATTACTTTATATCAGTAAAGAACTTGAAACTTCAGGTCAGTATGACATACCATCCTCTGGCAAAATCTCCTCTGCAGGCTGTTGACCCTTGCTGCGCATGTGGCTGATATCTATGATGTCAGGGACATCAATATAGACATCTTCATGGACATGATGGGATGAAAAATGTGAATAGTCAGCTAATACAGCACTTGCATACATTCCATAATGAGAATGAAAACAAAAGCCACTAATAACAACATACCAAGCTTTTTCGGCACCCAACCTGCCTCCATAACAAATTTCCGCATGTGCAGCACCAAATAGTCAGGGAAAGAAGTTAGACCAGCAGTTCTGCAACAGAAAGATACGAGAAGATAAAGACAACTATAACATTAGCTATTTTCTGTAAAGAAAAATCTTGCAGCAACCTCAATGTTCTTGCATCCGTGCCAAGGCTAGCATTCTTAAGTGTTCCGTGATATAAATTAAAAACTATTACAATGCACTTTAGCTATGTGTGCATTTCAGTCAAATGAAACATTGGAATTGTGAGATAAAAATGGGATTAAAGACCTCAACTACTTCAAAAGCTTTTGGAGATGCTGTGACGGCACCATATTTGAATTCTTACCGACAACAAGATCTCTTGCTAATGATATGTGGAATTAAAATGTGTGACGTATATTATGTGTGTTCTTCGGGTCAATAACACCATATCAGTCATTATTTTCCCTGAGGATTTGATGACTGTAAATCTATAATAGGATATTGATCTACATGCAGACCATAAGTTGACAGGTAGTGATCATCATGCCATGTGGAATTCGTATGTGTGAAGTATATTACGTGTTCTTCGGGTCAATACCATAATATCCATCTTTATTGTCCCTGATGATTTGATGACTGTAATATCAATAATAAGATATCGACAGACATGGAGGTCATAATTTGAAAAGTAGTAATCATCATGCCATCAGGCTTCCATTTGCACTTTTCCATTGCATACATGCCAAAATACCACGAGATCAAACAAATCTTACTTGACAGCAGTTGTCTTAGCCCTCAAAGCAGTGCTGAAAAAGTCTTGAACTTCCTCTGGTGCTGAGAAGCTAGATAGACATGCTTCTAGAGGCACCCTTGGGCGTACCATTTCCTCGGAAGATCTGCTTGTAGAATCCATGCTTAGCAAGAAATTTTTGAAGAGACAAATATAGCTCATTGAACCTGTTAAAACTTACACTTCCTTCCCTTCAGAACTTTTTGCTGCTTTCAGCTTGTGGAACGCTTCAAGTTCATCTGGTTTAAAAAAAATTTAAAGTAACTTTAGAGGTCAGTCTTTATAGTACCAATAAAAAAAAAAAAAAGAGATGATCAGAGAAACAAACCTTTATTTGTGGCTGCATGCAGCGGGATATTTAGAGAAAGAATGTAGTCAAACCTTCTATTGTAAGTAACTTTTCCAGATGGACATAAAATTCGGTCTTCAATACCAAACTTGAAACTCTTTGAAGGATCTAATTCCGGTTTGCTAGCATTAGCTCGTTCAACTTGGTCAATAAAATGTAGAAAGAATTCCAAGGCATCCTAAACACAAGTTGGTATAAGTACTTGTGTGAACAACTACAATATTTGGAATTGATTGCGATGGATTGATGAAAATCAGAAAAGAACCATTGTACATAGTTTCTCAAAGAAACTAGACATCTCAGTCAACCCATGGCTCACAAGAAGTGTTAAATATACCTGTTGTCTCATGGTAGAAAACTCAGGATGGCTAGCAGCAATGACTGCTTTGAACATGCGAGGTGGTATCCCCTCCTGTTTCTATAATTTCCACAAGGCAAATCACAAATGAGTGAAAACTCAATTAGAATGACAGTACAGAAAGGATATAGTTACTGAATTTGCAAGCGCGGCCAATAAATGAAGTATGGCATCGAGGAAATGCTCATGTTATACAAACATACACTCCACATAAGCTAAACAATTCAAACAAGAAACAAGCACCTCGCAAATAAGTTACAAGTTGCATTTGGGATATAAAAATCGCATATCATAGACAAATAAGTTGCATAAAAGAAATAGATTAATGCTAAGAAGATGGTCACTCCAAATGTTTCAAGGCTCCAAAGAGATTCATAGCATTAAGCACATTAACAGATCACGGTGCAACTTAAGAATCTTCAAGGAGAGGGAGAATATAATAATAAGCCAGAACTTACAGCAGTTGTAGTCGAGGTTGCTGAATTTGCATTATCACCACTCTGAATGACAAGTAGGAACATGTAAACAACCTTGTAGAAGAAAACAAGGTACAAATAAAACAGTTTTCTGCAGCTGACCTACCTCTGGTGCTGGAACAGAATATTTACCCGATAGCAGGCCATGTGCTAGTTTTGTTCTGTCACACAAATATAACAGAAAGCATCAAAACATATATAGCTTGTTTTTTCAGATAAAATCTGATTCTTAAAATATTTATTTTCTTACGAGGAATAAGGTTAGGATTAGTCCCCCTACTATCCAAAAAGTTTGGGTTTAGTCCCTCAACTATCAAGTGTTTGAGTCTAGTCCAAAGTTGAGCAAAGTGTTTGGGTTTAGTCCAAAGTTGGGTAAAATCGTTTGACCTAAGGACCGTCCGTTAAATGGATA
>JAYMTA010003931.1:0-13387 GCA_036897625.1 Pelargonium cotyledonis | reverse complement strand
GAGGGACCTCCAGAGTATTAAACCCTTAATGTTATCACTAATTACTATTAGTTAATAGAGAATTGTTTGTAACGTACGGAAAGTGAAGAGACAGGAGTTACGAATTAAGGAGAAGGCTAGAAATGGTTAAAGTTGGTGACGTGGTAGCTTCTAATGCTACCTCACCAACTATAACACACACACACATATATATATACACATATATACACATATATATATACACATGTACACACACACACACACACATATATATATATGTGTGTGTGTGTGGATTTGTTCACAGGTTTGTATATATATAACACACGCACAAATATTATATGTAGATCCATCGGCTATTTATAAAAGAGAAAATTGGAAATTATATAACCATTGTTCTTTAAATATTTACCCGTGCGATGCATGTGAACTCCATCTAGCTATATATATATAAAAGATATTGTTATGTGACTTTTGTTTCCTGAAAGTTGGTTAATATGTAATATTCCATTAGTATAATTGATAACGATTACATATGGTCTCCGTTTGTTGAGTTTGGCTCGCCGACTCGGCTTCTTCACCGGACTAAAATCGAAGAACAAAGGTAGAAGATCAAGTACATGTTGTGAGTTTGACAGAGATAGTGGATGATGATGTGTCGTGTGACAACCCAGCTGATATGGACATATGATGTGGTGTTTTGTGCTGACATGGAGATATTACACCTGATATAACCAGTCATAAGGACTCAATTAAAAAAAATTGCAAGTCAAGGAATCAAACACAAGTAAAACCCTAATTAAGAGCCAACTCTAAAATCTGAGCATGTCCAGGGGTCTCAAACTATTTATCCCTTATTTTTATTCAGAAAAAAATTCACGTCAGCGATTTAACGGAGATTTAGACAGAACCTAAAAGTATAAACCATATGGGTTCAAATTTTTTTTTTGAGGAAAATAATATGAATATTATTACTATAAAATCAAAAGAAGTTACAAGTAGCCACTTGAGTAACCTCAAAAACCAGACAAAAATCCAGAGAACCGACCCTAATCGACTCCTAAATTGCTGATCCTAAATCCAAAACTGGAAATAACTAAACCCAATACCAGACAAAAATTCAAGTCCTAACACGAGACTCGACGTTGCTAGCATTGACCGAACCCGAACCGCCAACCCGCCTACCGGTTTTGGGTAACCCAAAATCTTCCCCTAGTTACTCTTCAGGACGGATCCCCTCTACTCGATCCATATCAACATCTTCCCTGTCCGACCCGTCTCCCTACTCCGAGACTCTACGCCGTTTCCCATCGATTATGGTAGTTCCATCCTTCTTCTCCAAGGCGGAGATGTGCTTCTCAAAAATTGGTTTACCCACGTCCATAGGCATACTCAGCACCTCCAGGTCCTCCATATCCCTCTGCCATTTCCGAATCTCTCCGTCACCCTCTGCCTCCGTCGCCCTGTCCACTACCATCCCACTTCCTCTTCCCCCGCTATTGCCATCAGCCGCAGACCTCTCTCCATATCTCCTGCCATTTTCTTCTGATTCGATGATAACACAGCCACGCCTCTCTATCTAAAAGCATTCTCGTGTCACTGCCTCTCGATCTGTAACACTTTCGTGACTCTGTCTCACGAACCTAACCTTCCGTCTCCGTCTCCTTCGTTGCCTAGCAGCCGCCGTCACACTTCCTCTACCCTCACAGCTTTAAAAAATCTAGTCCACACGCATAAGCGAGAAAGACTGTAGGGTTTCGCCTATATGGGTTCAATTTTTGATTTTATGGGTACTAATAAGGTTCATTTCAAAGTAGAGGTCCGTTATATAAGGGCACCCATAATGTTGGTCCAAAATGCATGGGGACCAACAAAAAGACTCCTCTTTTTGAAGAATCCTCCATTGCACAAAAACTATTTAAAGGATCAGGTTTTCTGTATAGGGACTGGACCTCTTTTAATTTTTTTTTCTTTTTTTACCCACCAATTATTTATGCTTTGCCACTTGTCTATTAGAAAGAGTCCAAAAAATAAAAAATTGATAAATATATATATAAATAAGGAAAGTGATGATTATTTGGGACTCAAATAGAGTCCCTTGAATGCACACATTTTCTTTGGGTGAGGACTCTTGCTGATGTGGCAAATCAACATATATATGTGTTAAAGTTGGTGAGAAAGCACTAGGAGTTGCCACCTCATCAACTATTACAATTTGAAGCATTCTCATTGCTTCTAGCTAGAATGCCCTTTCATTTTTTTTACGTTACAAAAAATCATCTATTATCTAATAAAAATAACTAATAGCAATCATTATATCACTATTTCACATTAGCTAATAGCAAAAAGATGTTCACTTTATATAGACTTGATTCACTCTATCACATCCTCATTTTTTCGATGTGGGATACAAAAAAACCTTTTATACTACCTTTTCATTCACATTTTCTTTGAAGTTTTTAATGTGACACAATATCATCATATCATTCTCACTTCACAATTTAACTTTTTTAATCAATTGATTATTGAAATCAACATATGAATTTTAAATTTGAGTATTTAGTTAGTTAGAAACTTATTGAGACATGATATAATTTTAAGTTAAAAAATGACATGTTTCTTTTAGAGCTAAAAAATGATACGTTAAGACATATGAATTATGAACTTATGGTTTGAACCATTATTAGTTCAAAAACTATTGTAAATTTTCTCATTTTGAAACTATAGATTATACGTTGAATTATATGTATAGTCTCAATTTTAAACAAGTATATAAAGTCTTATGTAAAAGTAATTTATAATAAACTATTTAAGTAAAGACCGACATAAGTTGTTATATAAATTGGATTAATAATATTTTTTATAATAAGAATTTAGGTCCCGTGCATCACACTAGTGATATAATAAAGATGCTACGTATTAAGACTCAATTTGAGTCCTGCTGCTCTAATAGATGTACTGCAGGAGTAATTAATTAATTTTTTTTTAAAAGACATTGATAAATAATTACCTTTAAGAAGCTGGTGAATAATAAAACCCTAGAGGAAAAAGAGGATCGGGCAGTTGTAATAGGTCCTTTTCTTCGGAGGAATCAATACTCTACATTCTGCAGCATAGTCTTGGAAGCTCGGTCATGTTGATTTTGCTTCGCTTCACAGAACCTATGAAGTTGCGTCTCTAATATTTGTTTCCAGACACTCCCGGCGAAATGGGTTCAATCCATTGATGGGTTCTACGTTGTAATGTCTGCTTTCAAGTGGGTACTCCTTACATTTCTCTGATGTTGTTCCCAAAATTGAATTTTGATGAGTTGTGGTTTTGGGTTTAAGACGGTGCGGTTTTGTGGAAATGGGTTTTGGAGTACATGTCTTGCTTACATTGTGTGGAGTCCAAAGTTTTGATATTTGTATGTGAATGGGTCCTGCGGGTAGCATCCGATTGATCACTTGAAGCTCAGAGATTGAAAAGGGTCTGTTTTTGTTTCATACATTACTGTTTGTAATGTAAACCATATTTGTTGTTGCACTAAGTTATTTCTGGAAGAATTTAAAGGATGTTACATGCTTGCGCACCGACATTGGTCCCTTTTTTAGATTGGAGTGTGTTGAAGCTTTGGCTTTTGTGAATTTGTTAATGACGGTTGAAAAAAGAATTGTTTGTTTCATTTCTAGGATTGGTTATTTCTCCAAAGGGAGTTGGAGGGTTTAGCTCCCTGATTCATGGATTTGTTGTGTGTTAGGGTGGGTGCATTTGTGTCTATGGCAGCATAAATGGATCTGTGGATTGTTGCAGCGGTAGCTGGGGTTGGATACTTAGCCAAAATTTTGAAGAATGTATCGAGGGATAAGGGTAACGTATCAGAGTTGTCTTCTGTGGATTCTCATTTTCAGAATCCCAAGTCCCCTAGATGTCCCTTGTGCAAATTAGCAAGGAAGAAGAATCTGTGCAAGGATGTTTGCTCGGACAGAGGGGTGGTGTCCGATGGAAGTTTTACAAACATATCCCCTATAGATAATGCTTCAGCGGTAGATATTGCTGATTGTGAAGAGCTGCATATCATGGCAAACAATGCGGACTGCAATTCACAAGAGGGCACTCATAGATCCACAAAAATTAGAAGCTCTCTTAGATGTAATCATGTGCTTCAGCATTTTGGTAAGCCTCGAAATTCCATGGAAAGTTGTCTCATATCTCAATTATACAAGGCTAAGGATGAAATGGAAGAGTATGTTAGCTTTCTTTCATCTCCCCCCATACCTCAGAAGCCATTGCTAATTACTAATGGAAGTCAGGCAACCAACAGAGCAAGTGATAGTTATTCCAAATCCCGGGTCAACTCTGAGAAGAAGCTACATGAAGAAGCCTGTTCAGAAAGTAGTGATACTGTGTTTGGGGTTCCTCTACTTCCAGATATCAGTTCTCTGGAACTCTCCAAAGACATGAAACCTACAACGAGAGAGGAGCGGAGCATAAAATTAAATAGTTCCAGTAAAACAGGCAATAGAAAACACTTCCAAATACTAGATGGTAATTCTCACTTTCTTCACCAAAGAATTTTGTTCAGATATTATTATTTTTATATATTTTCTTGCTTCGCATTTTGCTGTATAAGCTGTTATTGAGCACAACTTGTAGTCTTTTACAGCCTTAATAGTTAGGTGTTCTAAATTTTATTTGCCAATAGTTTAACTATTTTAAGATTTTGTATTAAGTTTGTCATTTGTCTTGCTATATAAATACGGGAATTCTCTGTTTACTTATTCAATTGTGAATTCCTAAGTTTAAATTTCGTCTTTGTGTGGTCCTCTCAATAGGAGTCAGAAGTGAACGATGAATAAAGTACTTTCTCCTCCATCCCAAAATAAGTGTTATGTTTCACTTTTTTTTCTTCTCAAAATAAGTGTCTTGTTTTCTCTTTAGGAAGTTAGTTATACATAATTGCCAATAGTCTCCTCATAATTTAGTTAGTATATCTTAAGTTTATTACCACTCCTGTGCATAGGGACAAAAGAGGATATATACAACACTAATTAAAGTCTCCTTAATTTTTCTCAAAATAGAAAGCAAGAAACTTATTTGGGGATGAAGAGAGTACTTTGTGTCCCGTAGGAGATGGTGCAATGGTCAATACATACATCTCCATGTGGGAGGTCGTGGGTTCAAATCTCATTGCGTCGGGTGGGGTGGGGTTTTGGGTTAAAAGGGGAGAGCAACCTCCTATTGTGTAGTTCAACTTTTAAAATTTAAAAAAAAAAATGAGATTACTTTGTCCCAAATGAGTGTCTTGCTTCTCTAAAAAAATTTCCAAAATGATTGCCATCTCTCTTTTTTTGGAAAGTTAGTTATACAATAATATCCTTAAAATAGATTACTTAGAACCCCTTGAGTTTGCTACAACAAAGGCACATGAGAAAGAGGTACCTGGACAAACGTTCAATATTAACTCACTTCTGCTTTAAAAAAAAAATCTAAAAGAAATGAATACAAGAAACTCATTTTGGGACGGAAGGAATAATAAAGATCTTCTGCATGATCACTTCATTTGTTTCATGAATAGTGTTAATGTAATTTAAGACAGTGCATGCCTTAACAATTTCACTACTCAGGTTCAACAGAGAGAATGCTTCATTTCTGTCTTGGGGTTTGTATTGGCATAGTATCTTTGGTTGTGACCAATAGAAGGGAAGTAGACGATTTGAAGGAATTGTTGAAGCAAACTGAAAACTTGGTTCAAGATCTACAAGAGGAACTTGAGATGAAAGAGTTATTGACAGTAAACGAGCTAGCTAATGAGAATTTGGAGTCTTTTGATAAATGTGACTGTTCTGTACATGGAAATGTGCTAAATGCTCATGCCCATGAAAAGAATACGGATATTTCAATAAAATTTGATGGTAAAGAATCATATGATCATAATGAAGAAGAAAGTTCAGAATCTATGAGTAAAATTGAAGCAGAGCTTGAAGCTGAACTGGAGAGGTTGGGACTTAACACAGATACATCTACTGTGCATATAAGTCTACCTGATCATGTTGAGGTAAGCATATTTGATTATCTATGCATTATAGTTCGCAAGCTTGATATCTGTTTCCTGATTGAATAAGTGTGTTTTTCTTATTCTATTGCACGGGTTTATGTATTGACTGCTTCAGTATTCAACAGACAGTTTTCCGATTTCTTGGACACTTATCTGTATTTCTATGTTAGGCCATGCGGAACTAATCCAACATTTTGTTTTTATTTATTTAAAAAAGCTAGCTAAAAGTTTTTGCTTGGATGACACCAACAATTGCTCTGGAACTTGATGCACAACTATGTTGATATGATAATGCATAGTTTAATGTTTATTACGTTTAGAATATGAGATACTGGTGTTTTTTGAAAGGGGCAAAGCACATTTAAGGTGTTAGGGTCCTCTGTAGCCTAGGTGTCAGGCGAATGGAGAGGCTTGGGGTTCAATGAAGTTTGTCAAACTTTCAAAAATTTATTTTTAAATTATAAATTTAAACATAAACATTACCAAAATAAATCAATGAAATAATATATTCATTTACTGCTGGTTATTTGCTAGTTCCTTGTTGTGATGCTTTATCTTTTTATTTATTTATTATATCTTCTATAATATAGACAAATTGCTAGTGACAGTACAATTCCAGACAGTTTAAAATATGGAGTCCTAAAATGCAGAATCTCCATCATAAATGTCTCAGTTTACAAGATGGATTAAATTTGGTATTGTAGATTTGGGACTGCTGAAGATAAGAAGTCTTCATCATAATTGTCCTAACCGAAAAGACCAAAATGAAAATAATTTGATGAGGAGCAAAAACTTGTTTGAGGTGTGCCTCAACTGCATCTCAGATACAACAGAAAGTTGCGTGCTTCACGCACACTTCTATCAAAGTGCCTCGCGTCAATGAATTTGAGGCTCTAGTGTGCGCCTCAGGAGCTTTTTTGAAACACTGACTCACTGAGGTACCACAGAATTTGAAAGACAATTTAGTCAATTTGTTGGAGAATACCTTAATAGTAAAACAACTCCCTCTTGAAAAGATGGCCATATCCATTGGAAACTGGCCAGAACCTAGGGTTTCCACCCACCATTTTTGCTAACGCGTGACTTAACTGTTAGCTTATTTTATGGAAACCATTTTCATCAGAAGTTAATTTTCTTGAACTAATGGAGACATCATTTTTAACTTTACATCCTGTGGCATGAGGTTGGTTGCAAGTCAAATTTTGACTTATTCGTCTTATAATGCTATTGCTACTGGTTCAGTTTTATTAGAGATTTCTAAACTCTTGGGTGTCAGGTGCTATTAGTTGATTATAGACTAGTTGGACCTGTGTAATAGTGGTACTTGAGTTCTAGACTAGTAAGTAGGTTAGTACGCTTATATATATGTGTTGTTTAATAATTACCAGTTTAGCTTGAGTCAATTTCTTAAAACTGTACGACAATTTTATACTCCCTCCGTCCCAAAATAAGTGTCCTCTCTCTTTTGAAAAAAATAAAGGAGAAGTTAGTTAGTGTTGTATATTTAATCTTCCATCACCATGGACGTGTTTTAACAAACTCCTAGGACACTAATTAACTTATTATAGGGATATTATTGATAATTCATGTATAACTAACTTTGTGAATAAGAAAACAAGGTACTTATTTTGGGACGGAGGGGTATTTTGAAATGTTAAGACTTCAGGATTCAGGAAACTACTTCCCCAAAGTAGTGCTGAAGTTGCTTACATCGGCGACCCTCTCCAAACCCTACAATGGTGGGAGTCTCGCCCCCCGAGCCACCTGTTTATTTATTTTTATTTCATTTGTAATAATAAGAGTGAAAGTTTATTGAAAGGGATATATATGATATGTTAAATCATTAGAGAAGAATGATGCACCGTGCACGTGCAGCTTCCTAGCATGTTTGGTAGCATGGTTGCTTCCGTTTTTTGGGGCAATCCCTTGGGAACCATAGGTGTTACTGTTTACATATTATTTCCTTCTCTTTTACTTGTCTGGCTACTGGTTGGAACAGTTCAGAGTTCTTACCTGCAATCCTTAGAAATACAGTTTGGATAAAGTCCCCAAAAGAATGTTTGCGTGTCTTCTTAGAGAGAGGTTTGAAATTGTGAAACCTTGAGTTGGCTCAAGTTTCCTTGGCTTCCTTAATGTTCACTTTAATTGGTATCTCCTCTAGTAAAAAACTCTCTACGTCCCAAAATGAGTGTTCTATTTTTCTTGAATTTTTTTCCGAAAACAAGTTTTCTCTTTCCTTTTTATTTAGTTATGCATGAATTGTTAATAATATCCTCATAATTAGTTAGTATCCCTTAAGTTTGTTACAATACATGTTCATGATGATATAAGAGTAATTATAATAACTTATCATTTTCCTGTTTTCTTTAGCTGGTTGTCCTTTCACCTCCTCATTCCTTTTAGTTCTAGCTTTGTCTACATCATAAAGGGAGACAAACTTTTGCTTGGCGTTACCATTGAAGCAATAATCCCTATATCTAAAATCTTTAATTTTATCATTCTGTTTGTTCCTACCTTCTGCTGTGGTTTAGTTATGTTCGAGTATAAAGTTAATATTAGTCCTCTACATGGTATCCATGCCTTGTAAACGAAATGTCACAAGTTCGAGTTCAGTCAGCATCCTGATTGAAAAAATGTTAAAATCTAACAGAAGGCTAGAGGAAGACATGTGCATGGACCACATGCATAGCGATAACGTGCTTGCATTTAAGGAGGGGGATGTTTGTGTAAAGTTAATATTGGGCCTTTAAGCTCTTAGACTTTAGTTGACTTGGCCCTTACTTATTTTAAGTATTTTCACATGATTGTGACATGCATGTATGGTTTATTTTAGCTGTTGGAATAAAAACTTGCAATTCCAAATTAGTAAATGATTTTTTTAATAAATCAAATTGTTTTCATCTTCTGTTATCTTGTGGTTCGCCTTCACAATTGTGGTAGCCTCCAACACAGATGTAGGTCAGATCCAACCCCAAGCCTATTGTTGCACAACTGAAACTTTGCCAGTCTTAAGCTGAAGTCCATGTTAAAACTGAAAAGTGTAGTACAGAGGGGATGCCACATCAGCATTGTAGGATTTAGCGATTGTACCTGAGTTGTTGTTAGAGTTGATGTCGGGTTATACAACCACTCAAGTCTCTTCCGGCAGATAATCATGACAAAAACTCAGGAAGGAAGAATTTACCTATTGTTTGATCATTTGATGCCATTGAAGAACCTTACTGTTGCTTTTTCAATGTATGGTTGGGATATAATTCTAAGGCTCCTTTATTCATTTAAATCCTGTGCAGATTGATCCAGCGTTTGTAGCAGAGTTTGCTGAGGGTGAATTGAGGACCGACATGCTCAGTGGGCAAGGCACCGACCAATCTGATTTGGACCAAGATGCAAGCAGCACATGCACGAGCCACTCAGCAAATTATGCAGTTTCACCACGTGAACTGAGCTTGCGTTTGTACGAAGTCATTCAGGAAAGACTTGAAGAACGTGTGGAAGAGCTTGAGACAGCCCTGCAGAACAGCCAGAGAAAGATGAAACTCATGGAATCAGAGCCCAACAAACTGAAATATTCCTCCACCCGAGAAAGTCCAATTGCTCAACCTCTAGTAATGGACTTGCCCGGAGAAGCTTTAGATGCGTACAATGAGGCTTATGAAGAGTTAATGAAGATGAGTCAGTCGGAAGAGGAGGAATCACCATCAGTAGCAGGGGGTGATGCCGCCAACCGGTTTGATGATTTCATGTTCGGGAGTCTGAATAGTTTAACGCTACGCGACGACAACGAGACGAGAATAGCAGCAGAAGAGGAGGCTACTATATCAACAAGGATTGAAGAATTGAATGATATTTGTGGTAGTATTTCTATTACTGGAGATGAAGGTAGTGATTGTGATTATGATGATGAGAGTGAGAAGCTATTGATAAAGCAGATTGTGGAGAAAACTAGGAAAGGTTCTCCTGTAGTTTTGAATGCACAGATGTTATTGTTTTCAATGGAGGAAAGAGAGTGAAAAACAAAACACATTTATAAGAAAGTTTTGCAGTTCGTTGATGTATGTGTATTCATTATCACAGCATGCATGCTAGTATATATATGATTTGAAAAGTTAAAAGACTCAAATTGTTTTTGGAATTTTTGTATATGGATTATAGGAGTATTTGGTTTCTAAACTTTTTTTTTATTATTATTATTTACCTAAAACAATGTTTGACCTTTTAAATTTGGACCCATAGCGATCATGGTTAGTTTTTTTTTTTTTTTTTTTTTTTTTTTTGTAGTAAATATCATGGTTATTTTTTTCATTAAGTATAAAAATAATTATTTTGTTGATAGTGTTCATTTACTACTGTCGAACTGATATGTTCGCAAAACAAATGGGTTACTTAATAGAGTCTCAAATTTGATGGGGGAGAAACTGACTGATATTGGCCTTCATTGTGGGAGGAAGGCCCCAATAATTTGGCATAGGATTGGTAGAGTAAATATTTCTCATATCGAGGCAATAAGGAGGATTATTATTGCCTTTCTCCATCTAAGACCAAAACAAATTACGGAGTATAATATACTCCATACGTCTTAAAATAAGTGTCATTTTTTTTTTTTGAGAAAAATTAAGGAGAAATTAGTTAGTGTATATTTACTATTGTATCTTCATGATCATATGGTGAGAGATCCTAACTAACTTTTTATAAGGATATTATTAACAATTTATGCATAACTAACTTACTAGAAAAGGAAACAAGACACTCATTTTGAGACGGAGGGAGTATCAAACACTTCATTTTCTTTTTCTTTTTCATGCAAATAAAAAAATAATAACCATATAAAATTAGTAAAAGTTAGGTCGAACCTTTTATGTTATTTAATCTCAATGTGCAACAAAAAGGTAAAAAAACACATGATCAATCTAACTTAAGAACATTAAATATTTCAATAATTAACTGACATCAAACTTTCACATAATCAATTCAAACTATTCCAACATATTATATAAACAACATTTTTAGTATAAAATAACACTATATTGGCCGAAAATAATTCAAAATCTACTTTCACACAACACAAAGTGAACCAAACATAAAGCTAATTTAAAGATACAAAAAACATAGTCTAACCCGAATGGTAGTCCAAGCATGCAACACTATTTTTCTGATGACGGTTATCTAAAAGACAAACAAAATAGATTATGAACTACTGTTACCAAACTCAACCCTATATTTCAAATGTGCTCATTAATTTGAGTTTAATATATCTTTTCTAACCATCAATAGACATAATCAGTATGACTGGTGAACAAAATTGAAGACAACAATTGTGCTAAAAACATGTCATTCATTGTAGGAGCTAACTTCTGACTTCCAAAAAGACCAACTTCAAGGAGCTTGGAAGGAGATTTGGCTAGTGCCTGAAAGTTGCCATTTTTACCAAATATGCAAGCTTCTTCAAGTTTTGATGAAATAGCGATGTGGCAGTGACATCTAGTCACAAGTAGCGTATCTAAACAACCTCTTAATTTAGTTTCTCATTGGCGACATCATTTATTATTAATTAAAAACGCGCATGTGACTCACTTTCTTCTTTCTTAGCACCAACAAACAACTCTAATTACGTGGGATACCCAAGCTAAAATAAAAAAACTATACGTGGGATGCCCATGACTAGATAAGGAACGAGATTGATAAAAATGATGCAAATAAATAAAACACTAACCACTCCAAAAACACACACACACAATGACACAATAAGGCAAGAAAAAGGAAAACAATCTTTCATTGTAAAGTTAGTGCATATGTTTTCTCACGAAGAAACTATAAAAGTTTGTATCTTTGCACTCATGAATAGGAAATTGTGAGATTAAAATAACAATAAACAAAGTACATCGTGTTGTCAAACAAATTAAGTTGACCTTAACGTCACAACTTATTCATTAATAGGTACAAATTTCTTACGTAAATAATATTCCATCCGTTTCAACATACGCGTGTCATTGGTTTTATTTTGAGAAAAATGAAGAAGAAGTTAGTGTGATATATTTTCTCTTGTATCTGTATGGACATGTGTTAAAGGATCTTAGCTAACTTGTTATAAGGAAACCATCAACAATTCATGTATAACTTAACTTACTAAAAATGAACAAATACACTCATTTTGCGACAAAATCTCAAGAGAAACATGATACTTGTTTTGAAATGGAGGGTGTAATATACAAAGTCCTCAGGTTGTCATACAAATTCAATTGAATTGACCGTCACAAGTTAATCATTCGCGAGTACAAACTTTTTACACAAATAATACTGATTTTACCTTAAAAACATATTTGAAGTTAAAACATAAGGAATGCCACAACATGCCTGTAATGGGAAATAAGTATGCAAACTAGCACACAGAAAAATGTTTGTATGGAGATGGAATTGCCAGCAACAAAAATGGAAATTAACGTCAATCAGACAGGAAAAAAAAAGCGTAATTGTATGGAGAATTCATGGCAATTGCTTAATTCCATTGACGTACCGCTGTTACTTTTGTCTCTCAACAGTCCACTAAAACTCACCTCAGAACACACTCTCTCACACTGACAGCGCCAAAAATGAAGGCCATGTTAAACAAGATCGAGAACTGAAAGCTACTACGTACAATGAACATTTCTCATGATCATTTGAACAAAAACTAGTGTGGATTATGCTACCTGACTAGCCTAGCGTAACAACACGTACAATTTATATGAACAGTATATGTAGCAGAATTAAGGCAAAGTAATGTTTTTGCGATCTTTCTTACCCTCTCACGGACAGAACCAGCAACAAGAGAAACAAGGAAACCATTTTTTCTGAGTTGATTTCGGGTTCTGATGCTTCGGTGGTGCCTTATTACCTGACTGAGGCTGCGATTTTGAGTTTGTACCCGACGGTGATTGCGACGCATCCTTTCCTGCTCCACCACTTTGGCGTTTGTCCTTTGTCGATCTTCATCCAAACAAACAAAATTTTAGTCCATATAACACGTAAGTACAATATGTCATCATACTTACAATTTTAAAAGCACAAGTCATATGTAACTAGCAAGGATCTATGCGTGATCAAAATCTTTCGTTCAAGTACAAGTTATTTGATTACAATTAAAATTGAAGAAGTTATGTGATGTTCATATTAGAGAAGTCTATACAAATTCACATATCTATGTAGATAACACTAATACTCTGAACCAACTATTTTTAAATGTATGTATGTGCCAAAACTGAGGTTCAGTCACATTCTTCACTGTTACTCTACACATTTTCTAGTTGTTTTACACTATTTCCATTGTTCCTTGTAACTTTGTAGAAGTCTCGCGATAAGTGGATTAGAGTAGTGTATACACATTCACCCATCTATGTA
>JAYMTA010003930.1:0-13392 GCA_036897625.1 Pelargonium cotyledonis | reverse complement strand
ATAGTATTATTATTATTATTATTAAAATAAGTAATTTATGTTCTCTAAAAAAATGTAATTTATGTTATATATTATTATTTAGTAGTCAAAAACGGTTGACCGTTTGTAACAACTGATTAATCGTTACATCTATGTTCATTTTATTTAAAATATTGTATTTACTTCATTTTTTTTTCATTTATTTTTTATTAAAATATGTCAATACTAAAATCATGCGCAATTTGGTCATTTGCACTATGAAGTTGACTTACCTAAATTTTTTACCAAACATAACACCCAACTTACCGAAACTTTCAGTCAGTCATTTACCAAAGATAACTGACTTAACAGAACAGCAACTTACCGAGACTTTCAACTCCTTAACGAAACTTACCGACATGATCTAAACTTGACAAGCAAGCCCTTACTAATTTGTTATTAGGGTAAAGACTCCATTGATACCTTATAATTATATGCATATATCACAAATAATACTCATACTACTTCATCTCATTACCATTGCACAAAAACTCATTTTCCATCCATGTGAAGAGATTTCCATTCAAACTTAAATCAAAGCATGTAAATTAGGTTGTTGGGTCTGGTTTCAATCAGGTTCAGGTTGCCGAACTTTAACTTGAAACAGATTGAAAGTACTTCGAATTTGGTTGGATCTTGAGTTTGAGGTCGGATATCAAATTTTAGGCACAAAAAATGTGTTGAATTGTACTAGTTTGCCCGACATGACCCGACCCAACCCAACATGAAAATTTAGCATATGAACCCGATCCGAAAGTTGGTCGGGTTGTGTATCGATGTGGGTGTTAGGTGCCCGTGAGTTCAAGTCTAAATTGTCGGTTCTACCATTGATCATCCAATTATACACATATATCTCATTTCATGGAAGCCAAATTAATCCCAACAGAAGAAAATTCAAGTTATTACATAAAACCATGAAGTTCTCTATATAAAATTCACCCAAGACAACAAATAGTTATCTGACATGGTTAGGTTTCAACATGTACAAGTTCTCTACCTAAAATTCCTATCATCTAAACAAATATCCATACAGTTTTAACTAAAATTCTTATGATCGATATATATTATATATATTCACATAGCTCTTGGACAGAAACCATGCTTTTGCTGCGGCGGTACCTATAATCATCTTTAAATCACCACAATAATATCATTAATATAATACACCTTCATTATCTACAATAGAAAGATGCAAACCGACAACAATTTCTTCAATAATCGGAACAACAATTCACTCATCAATGGTAGAAACATATGGTTCTATAAAAGAAAGAAATGAAATGTAGCAAAGGATAACATCTATTACTATACGAGACGTTGGAATAAAACAAGTAACTCTGAAAACTATAGTAGAAGAAAAACGAGTGCATAACAAATGGCTTTAACAATGATAATTATGGAATAGCATAAGGATTCACAAAAGGCTTGACTATCGAACCAAGATGAAGCGAAAAATGAAAGCATATAAACCAACTCATAGCCTAAAGTTTGTTTGGAATTCTAGTAGCGCTCTCGGATGCAAGCTTAAGGGGCAAAAGAAAAGACAATGAACATTGGGGAAAACAAAACATCAGTTGGAGAACAAAGTATAATTAACGCCATACTGCCTATACACACCATCATCAAGATAAATAATAATTGTGACAATTAAAGGAATAAAAAATATATGATAGTACAGTACCTATATAGATCACGGGTTGGAAGATGATGAAGAAGGCTTAGGCCTACAAAACAGGACAGTGGGAATGTCCGATCGGTAGCTGAAGGCCATCATTAATGTAACTTGGTATGTTGCAGAACGTCCAGAAGAAGGATCAGTGGCTTCAAAGGTGATATAGTAATTGAGACCATCTCCTATCTCAATATTGGACTTAACAACATTCAAAACCTCCAGATTCGTGTTCTACCAATAGCAACAACAGATCATGTAACAATCAATAGCTAATTAATCCATGTGCGATCGTGTGTGCGTGTATATTGCTGTGACGTTACATTGGTCAGTGGTCACTGGTCACATTTATAGCAAACATAGTGCTAGTGTCTTGAGCACACTGTGTCATTAAGTTTAGTGGTATTTTCTTGCCGAGAACTGCCACATTGGGCTGTCGTTTTGTAGTTGCTTGCCTTTCAAGCTTTTCTGTTCGTTGTTTTTACAGATGAACTTAGTCAGCAATGGGCTAGAGCTCGTGTTAGCGATGACAACTTGGATCCTAACTTGCAAACATCCAAAATTTGATCCAACTTAAAACCAATCCAATTAAGAGGCCGAATCTTTCCAACAAAAATATGAATCGGATTGGACAAATCGACTCATTTTACCCTAAAAATCTGAAATTTATCCAACCCTATCCAAAATTTACCCCGAGAACATGATTTGGACTTAAGATCACAATAATTACTAACCTGTTTGGTGTTGTAGTCCTGGATTGGAACCTTAGCGTAGCTCCGAAATCTGTCCATTCAGGGGTTGAGTTCACAATCGGGGATGCGGCGAAGTCCAAAGTAGTGGCAATTGGGGATTTCATCAACGTCAAAGCCCTAATCGACACCATTATAATCTTTGATTAGCGATTATCTATTGTAATTAGAATGATGATTAAAGAAGTAATCACACTTACATCGCTCTCCACGACCTGCTGATGAAGTTTCGCAGATTCTTCTTTGGTGATGGAATGGAAGCCCTCCTCTTCCTCTGTCTCGTAGCCATTTAAAACATCTTTCCTTGTGATTAGGCGACTTCGAATACCGTATTCGTCCACTGTGTATGTCGCCATTGTTGTTTTGCTCAATTCGCGATCTCTGCAACAACAAACCCTAACCCTAACCCTAACCCTAACCCTAACCAGCTCTCAAACTTATGTATATAGCTAGCTGAAGAAGAAGACTATTTATATTGATAGGTTCGGGTTGTTGTTGGAAGATTGTTGTTCTCTTTTGTATATTGCATGTTTTAGTTAGGCTCCCGCATTCTATGTTAGGTAATAGGTCTTTTGGTTCAGGCGAAATTCTGAATTCTTTTATTAATTTGTCTTGTGCTGATTTAACACAAATTATATTTTCTTTTAAAAATATTCGGTCACCTTTTCACATTTGATTCTATTGAAAAATTTTAAGTGCCCTCATTTTATGCCCTCTTAGTAAGGATCCGATGAGAGCTATGGTCACGCTACGCCCGTCACGCTACGTCCAGTTTGGTAAGCATGCGTGAAAGTCTTAGGCATGATGTATTCTAAGAGAAATATTTAAGATTCTTCCCTTTAGCTCCATCGTCGGATATCATACATCAAGGGCCCTCAAGTGGTGACATTATTGACAACTCTTGCGGGGTTGAATCCCACGTCACTGTGGTCACCCGAAGTCGTGTCATCATGACATTACTCATACTTCACCGTGACATTAATATTTAGTATATGAAATCATCATGACACGTTCATGACTTTATAAGAGACCACTTTTAATCATCAATAACCATTCGAGAGATGCCGCACCGTATATATAACATGTCACTTGATTCGTTATTTTGCCCAACATTCTAAATATTCTCTCTCTTTTCGTGAAAATGGTACCAACATTTGCCCAAAAATTTGGTTGTGAATATGAAAGAGGCAAAGCACTTTCTTTTCCATTGCAGTTGACTAGTATTGCTATTTATGTTAGTACACAAGTTAGTTATAGATTTAATACTGGTGCCAAACAGATGGAAACCCACCCACCTGAGCAGATGAACCGAAAGGTTGGTGCACCTGAAATCCCTTTCTCTAAAAGGAGAATAATTAAAGGAATAGCATGAATCCAAATTTGAGAAAATATAAGTTGTTCAAGAAAGGAATTAGTGCTTGTTTGATATCAGTTGCGTTTTTTAAATGATCGAGATGTTATATAAGCAAAACGTAAATAAAGATTATACTAGTTTGTTCGGTAAAATACACCGATGACTTCAAGAAAGCAAGCTCCTGTAAAGCTTATTTAAGGAGTTCAATATCTTTAGTGTGATTTTTGGTCTCTTTAAGTGCGAGAGATAACGTGTAAATTACTTTTTTATCTCGTAAAATGTAGATATTGGGTAAACATTGATTCTATTATGTTATATTATCTTATGAAATGCTAGATGTTTCTGCAGATGAGGTCGATAGGTCGAATATGGCGTGTTATAGGTAGTTTAAACTATTCTGTTAATGCATATATTATTTACAATTTAGTATAATTAACTTTAAACATCTTGCGAGAACACATGTGACTATTGATGCCCACAACATTTTCTTTAAAAGAAAAGCAAGAAAATTGATATGGCACTATTGCGTATTTATATTTTTTTTTACTTACTCAGCTTCCATTTCCTCTTCTTGCAAGGATTCTCTGCTTTCGGCATTGCTGGACCATTTTCTTTTAAACTTTTTTGCTTGTAAAGTAGTCATTTACTGGCTGAGACTTGAGTCATTCATGCCTCGATCTTAATTAATAATTGCAGTACTATTTTCAACCAACAACACCAGTCTTTTTCATTTGTAATTTTGCACAAGTGGAACTTAGGTTTTGCCTTTATACACTACTATTGTTTGATAACAATAGAGTTAAGATTGATTTGAAACCTTGATGGCTAGATACATAGCTAGTGTCTTAGTTTTTCAAAACAAACTCCCCTCGCTTGTTGGATTGGGATCTTTTTATTTGATCTTTAATATGACGTGTTACTCTTTTTTTTCAAATCTCTGAGTGATCGCTTTTGTTAGTATGTTACAGCCTGTTGATGGAGATGGACAAGACAAACCAAGAAGAAAAATAAACACACACTCAAAGGTTATGTCTCAATTGACAATGCAGACTGAGTTCATAGAAAGAGCTCTTAGGTTTAATACTCATTAAACACATCCGACGGAGAAGTGATGAGTCTTAATTCTAATTGAGCCTTGAGGAGTGTAACTAAACTCAAAATAAGAATTGTGTGTGACTTATACCGAACAAAACACACACCATCTCTATCAAAATCAAAATTTTGATCAAAACAAACTATTTTTCTTATTGGAAACTCAAGAAAATCGCAATTTTTCAACTAGGCACACGACTATTCTTGTAAATCAGAAAAATCAAAATCGCTCAATCATGTACACGACTATTCTTCTCATTGGAAACTCGGGAAAATCATCATCTCTCAACCAGGTAGATGTACACTTCTTATAGTCAACGAAAATAAATGTATGATTGGGTTTAATTGAAAGCATTCTCTCAACTTTACCTGAACATGTTGGTATATTTTTAGACGTTGATGTCTTTTCTCACTTTGTTTAACTAACACTAGCTTAGCCAATAACAATCCTCTCTTCCATACTTTTACACACATTGTCACATTGACACATATAGATTAGTCAGTTTCACTCTCAATCTCTCTCCTATATACATTCTCATAAATGGCAAGCTAAGGAAAGACCGAAGTATGCAGCGATTTATGTCAGTCTCTCAAAACCTCGTAATCAATTAGTAAAATTTACGATTTCAATGGATACGTCTTCTTTTCTTTTCTCCCATGTCCACAAACCGAGTTGGTCATAGGCCGGATCATGCTAACTCAAAGGCCTCCACAGTTCATAACAAACCAGATTCTGCGGGGAACGGAAGGTTATTCGCCGGAAAGTGCAGACTCAGACGGCGATCCTTGCCGCTCAGATCATTTCTGAAACGGTTTGGTCATGAGATGGGAACAGCTCTTTGTTTTAATAGGAAACTTTCGCACGAGACGAAGACCAAAAAGACATGTGTAGCTGCTCCTACTGATGATCCTCTCAGAAGCGAAGCCATAGAAGATTGCATCCAGTTCATAAACTCGTCGTCTTTCACTAAAACACCACGTTCTGTTTCTGCAACAACAAGTTCTGTTCCTTAAAATATGGGATCAAAGAGCTGCTTTTTGTGTGTTCTTGATTGCTTGAAGGTGCAAGGTTGGTCTACAACTTTTAGTATTAGTCCTAGGCTTTTAGCCATTTCTTGTCACGAATAGTTTCTTATTAGGGCACTGAACTACCGTTCGGGCAAGTGATTTAAGACACTTGCTCACTCGAGGCTCCAGGTTCGATTTTTAGCCTGATATTTTTCCCTCAGCACAAAAACATAGAATAAATAGTACCATAAATAAAATGAAACACTCTCAATAACCCTCAAATATGTAGAAATCAATTTTTGTATAAACATGGCAACAAATTATTAAGCCAAACAAAGGTGTGAAGAAACAGAACATAGCATTGTAGTTTGTAGAATGTTCAGAGATTACAAGAAAATAAATTTGAAGTGAAATTAAGAAGAAGAGGAAATATGTGTTGAATTTAATTGGTTGATTCAACTTTTGTCAAAAAGACCTCCCAGTCCAAACACGCCCTTCTTCTTCGGCGGATCCGCCGCCGCGCCCTTCCGGCCGCCGGCGGTGGCGCGTCCGCTGGTAGTGGTCTTCTCCTCCACCTTCTTGAGTATCGGATCGGTCTCAAGCAGCTGCTCCTCCTTGTTCATTCCTCCCAAAACCCAGTCCAAAAGTGACTTCTCCTCCTTGCTCCCGCCCTTGGCCGCCACCATCACTCTCCGTCTCGGCGCCAGCGCCGGCATCGGTGTAGCGAACGCGCCGCCCATTATTGGAGACGCCATTTTGTATGTATCTGGTAATGTGTGTTGGGTTTTGATTGATTTGAGTAGTGTTAAGCTGCTGGGGAGAGTAAGTGGGTGAGATAATATATGAACTCTGTGGATACTCTTTGGGGTGATCTGAGCCGTTGGATTGGTGATGAGAATTGCATGTTGGTTTTTGAGGGCACGAGCTCTCCACAAGTGTCTTATCTTCAAAACCACTCCATTTTAAGAGATGAAGGCTCATCTTGAGAGCTATGGCTGTGGAGCTGACACGGGGCTTCAACCTAGCCAATGCTCTTTGCTTGGACAATAGATGCATAGAGCAATAATAATCCACTAAAACTCATTCATGAATGCCAATATTGAAACGAGTGCTTTTTTTTTTTTTTTTTTGACTAAGGAGATTCGAACATGAGACTTTTATGAGAATTCGAAGTGTTTAACTGTTTGATCCAATCTGCTTAGTCGTGTCATTTCTACTTTTCGGTTTCTGAAATGTACATTCAAGAATCTAGTATGGGGTTTAAATGGGCTCCCTTCAAAGCCCATTCCATTTTGTTCTCCACTCTAAAATCTAGACTGATTTGAGAAAGTGACGGGCTGTTCAAATATGGATGGTTGAAATCAGGCCCATAATGTGTTAGCTGGGCTGGGAATAACTTTTATTTTTAGAGGTTTTATTTAACTATAGCTCAACTGTAGTTAGAGATAATTACTCGTGCTTAACACGACACAATACGATACGGAATTAGTGTATTTGGGCTCAAACGTTCTATAATCGTGTGTCTAATTCATGATGGGCTCCCAAAACATACATGCATGATTAGTCATGTTGTGACACACCCAACACTCACAGTTAAGAGTGTAGTTATAAATCAAATCTAATAACATGTCAATTTGTTGAGTTGTGTTGGATAAAGTCGTGTCGATGTGTTGGTTCTACTTCTATCGTGCAAATTGATTTGAGTCGTGTTTATGTCAATCGTTCGTGACGCGTCGTGTCAACACAATCCTTTAATTACTTATCGTGTCAAATGTGTCGCTTTTGTGTTTAGTGTTCATAACTGTATCGTGTTCGTATTGGATCATACAATACGACACGAACACATCACGCACACACGAATGGTCAGCCGTTGCTGCTTTGTTGCTCGTATATTCATATCTAACTAAATGAATAAACACTCATTTTGCTACAATATTCAACAAAACAGTAAGAGGCAAGAGGTCACAATTTATATTTATAACCAGTCAAGGCTTTTTTTTTCTTCATATATACAAGAACAGCCAGCTTCATAAAGTAAAGCTACTTTAATTTTTCTTTAACTTTATTTGTTATGCTAAAGAGAAATTATTTATTTGTAAATTTAATAGTGTGAATTGGTGGGTGACAAAAGGCTTGAAGAAGTCATGTTAAAAAAATAATGAAGATTTATTATTTGTCCTCATCTCATGTTCAGAAAAAAAAAAATAAGAAGAAGAAAACAGCCGACAGTTGGTTGTACAGTACCATCTCAGTGACTCTTCAACAACACTATCTCCTAACAAACAATTTTCAGATTTGTTGTTGGCGACCCTACGTAAAAATGATTTTTCTAACAGATAAATCAGGAATCAGGAATCAATCTAGCGAACGGTGAAATAAAACGTGGTGCTCGAGTATCATGTCAGCGTGCATGTATGAGAGCTCTCAATTTCACTCGCCATTCACAAACGGTGCACTTTGAAGGATAGGACTCAACCACCGAAAATGGCTCATGAAGCGGATTCTACATCATTGGCAACCATCCATACAATAACATGTGTCGAGTTTGATTTGGAAGCATAAATACCACTCTTTGTTACTAAGTGAGGGAATCCACAATTAATTACATAGCAGTTTTCTCTTCTTTTTTTTATCTTTTTAGAATTCTTTAACGTTCTCCCTAAAGAGATGACATTCGAATTCCCTCCTAGCAAATCCTTATACTCACCTTTTCATGCGCATACACGAGTCTCTACTTAACAGTTTGCTACCTTTATGCACACTCTAGATATTCAAGAGCAAGGTCTCAAACCCCCATCTAGACCCAGACTTGAAACCGCTAGAAAACATCTAGTACTACATTAAAAAGTGGACAAAATGACAAAAATATCTTTGTGTGTTCTTTCGACAGCTTCAAAAATGACACGTTGAGTCGTTGACTTATAAAATACTACTAGCTTATTACGCAAGGAAAAATTGTAGTTGGTTGGAACTCATAGTTCAATATTAATCATATATAGTGTTCATTATTGATATTCAACATTTAGAAAGACCTTGCAACCAAAAGGTTAGTAGCCTTAAATACTATTCATACACAGGGATGGATGCACAACATCCACATTGGGGCAGTTGCCCCAGTGAATTTTTTTTTCTTCAAAAAATACCACAAAATTTTATAAATTTTTATATTTGTCCTAACAAACTTTTATTTTTGCCTCCACAAAAATATTCAAATCATTAAATATTGCCTCCATATTCGGACCTTAAACCTATCACCCAAAATAATTTGTATAAGATAATTTTTTTAGCCCCCATAAGCTACAAGTTCTGTATCCGTCCCTGTTCATATATATGTTCCCATCCAAGCTATGTTGCTATAATAATTTTTTTCCTCACGGTCCCAATAAACAGTTCAATAATTCAAAAATTGCTTCCTTGAAAATAATTTGTTGATACATTTCAAGGTTAAATGGTGTATTTTGAATAGACCTTCGAATTTAGATTTCTTAATCTTGCTCCCAATAACAAAATTGATCTCATTATCAGTTGGAAGCGATAAAATTATAATTCAAATTTTACGTATCCAAAATAATCAAATCGCATAATTAACCATATAAATAATGCAATTAAAATAAAGACCACACTCATAAACATAGTTTAGTGTAGAAAAAGGAGCAATGTTGTTTTATTCACGTGGTCACCAAGTTATTAAAGTAGAAAGTGGGATTGGCCTGCCCAAATCTTTAGACTACATAAATGTGTATATAGTAGAGTTTAGACAACTTTGCTGTACTATATACTCCCTCCGTTCCAAAATGAGTGTCTTATTTGTCTAAATTTTTTGTCCCAAAATGAGTGTCTTGTTTCTATTTTTAGGTTATTATATTATCATTTTCCCTATATTATCCCTACCACTTATCTCTATCACTTATGCACATGGGTTGATTTGCACATGAAGTGTGGGTGGAAAAGTGAGGGTAATATTGAAAACACATTAAATTATCTTGTAATTCTTAATTTTTACAAAAAATGGAAACAAGACACTCATTTTGTGACGGATGGAGTATATTCTTATTCTATTTATTTTACTATAAAGTTGATATAATATGCTTGATGAGTTGCTGGTAGGGAAAAGAATAATGAAGACACTCTCCAATCAAGAGTCAACAACATGTATTTTGGTCAGTCTCAAAACTATAGATTATTTATTACTCCCTCCGTCTTAAAATGAGTTTCTTGTTTCCATTTTTTGCAAAAATTAATAATTACAAGATAGTTTAGTGTGTTTCAAATATAACTTTCACTTTCTCCACCTACGCCCCATGTGCAGATTTGCCCATGTGAATAAGTGATAAGAGTAATATGAGAATTAGAACAATAATATAATAACATAAAAATAGAAACATGACACTCATTTTGAGACAAAAAATTTAGACAAACAAGACACTCATTTTGGGACGGAGTGAGTAATATAGTTAATGTGCGACAAAACAAAATGGGATTATGATTGTGAAGGGATTTCACGTCTGAAATAATAATACTAGTTACTTACTATTTGAAATATTAATGGAGTCTTATTTATAAACTAGTTCAGCTATCTGATCTTTTATATATGTTGATGATCTTGAGAGTTGAACAACGTATTTGACCGACCAAATTCAGTTTTCTTTTATTCTGTCATCTTTGTCACCACCAAAACGAACCGATCGAGGTCACTCGACCAAACCAATTGGGAAGTAGATCTCCCGTGCAACCTAGATTTTCTTTACCATTACTCCCTACTTGGCGGTCAACAAACCGGTGAGTGGGCTTGATGCTCTTCCACAATTGCCAATACTATACATGTTTGTTAGTCAACGGACCGACGAGCATGCCTCACACTTTTCTCAACACATCGTCTGTGACATGAGTACGTTTTATGGTCATCGCTACATGGTAGTCAAATGATTAGCAAGTGGGCCTCACCCATTTGAGGACTCGATTTTCTTTCCATTACTCCTATCTTGGTTGTTTGTTTATGATCAAATCAAAAAGCTTATTCAGTTTGAGGCTAATAACTCGTTTATCTTATATCTTTATTAATTAGTTCATCTATTCCCGTGTGTAGATTCCGTTTTCTCTTATCGATGCTACATGTCAGCTAGGAAGTGATATATCATCTTCCTTTGAGCTTAATTTTTTTCGTATTTGAGTAAATTTTAACAATTACATCGGTAAAACAATCATGTGCAACTATATATGTTCATTCTTAGTAGTTGAATTTTAAAATAACACTAGAATAATTGTTCCATATCAAATGTTTCATAACATTTGGATAACATATAATTCCATATCAAATGTTTCATAAAATTTGGATAACATATAATTCAAGTTACAAAAATAATAGTGACAACTAGATGGAATCATCTCATGATATTTTGGGGGTAGTGTATGAGAACGATCGAGCGGATGGGAATATGATTCTTAGATGCAAGTGGGTTTGCTTTAGAGATTTAACATAAAATGGATCGAATATTGATGTTGTGTTCGTATATATCAACATTAATTGGTGGAGTACTTATGATATTGTCTATACACTTTAAAGATGAACAAAATGATTCTATGTATAAATATAAATAAAATAAAATAAAGAACAAAATGATTCTATATATAAATACAAATAAAATAAAGAGATTGGGAACATATTGCGACGATACTTGAAACACGGAGAGATCAACATAATTTTTATAGGCATGGCTGAAGATTGCAAGAGCGTCTCTATCTCTCGAGATCACTTGGCCCAAATCTTTCAAAATATCGTCTCCCATCAAACTCTAAATTGTCGACATACATTTATTAACATATTTGGAATATAGAGTTTTTTTTTTATTATTGTAGAATAAAAAATTTAAATTGCATGTGAATTTTTTTTGGAGTTGAAATGATCAATGAAGTTATAAATATAAACACAAAATGAAATTTGCCGTTAGTTTATGTTGATAGTAATACGTGAAATGATTGATACGAGGAACCACACTGCCGAGATCACTAAAAGCTTCTAAATTAAGGGTAACCATTTGTAAGATTACTCGTGATAAATTCAAAACTAACACATTCAACTTTGTTACAATAGTAGTGAACATAAAAATGACACTAACTCTAATAGTGTAGGCACTAAAATCCATTTATTTTCCTCGGATTTGGTTATTATTTCTTGTGCCGTTCATTTTTGGACCTAACGTTGGTTTTGCTTGTATTGAATTTCAAACTTTAAAAAATAAAAAGGACAATTTAAAATTAGGAAGTAGCAGAATCATGCATGCATGCATGAAATATATAAATCTGTTCACAAGCTACAAAACATGCATATGCAGGCTTTTATGGGATTCTCTTGAGAGAAGCACAAGAATTGGCAATACATACATGTTCATGTCACTACAGTCTACAAATTATTTTCATGGAAAAATAAAATAAACAAATTCAGACAAAAACTATGTGCGAAGTGAGTCGGATATTATAATTAATTAAGGAGGTGGTGACCACTTAATGAGGAACCTTGCACGTGTGTAGCAACTGGTCGATGTCGTGTTTAGGAATTTGGATTTGCATCTGTTCCCATCCACATGCCATGCTCTTACAATCATGTTTCAAAACACAAAAGGTTAATTAGTACGAGAAAAATTCAAAAAATGTACTATAGAATAGTAGTTTATATATCAAAGTTAAACGGTTAAAAAGATCACAAGTTGGTTAATTATGATAATTTTTGTGGTAGATGGGAAAATGTGTTTACTTGATTAACTAGAGAATTTCTATTCTGTTTGAGATCTTTAGTTCTTTAGTTCGAGCTTGCATGATAATAGTACGGGATGAGATTATGGATTAATAAGTCTATTTAGAAAAAAGTACTCATTTCACTCATAATATTATGTAAACACAAGAATCTCACATCAGAAAAGTAGAGAAAACCTTGAGCTTGTAACTACTGTATAAGCACGTTATTTTTTTTTATAAACAACAGTCTAAAAAGATATATATATATATAAAACCAATAGTTTTTAAGAAAGAGACTATGTCTCTTAATCTTAGCCTAGAGAACTTTTAGCATTTTATACCACACTAAAGTAGTCTCTTATATACGTTAGTAATTGCTATATCTAAAGTTATTTACTATTGTTATTAGTTAATTTTGATATATGAACACTATGATAACAAATAAACTTTACGAAGAAACAAAAATAAACTACATCAATAAAAGAATAATATATATATCCACAGAAATTGCATTGCACCAACTCCTAGCTAACTTTATTCTTCCATGGCCCTACCTCCACATTCTTGCTCTTCTCCTTTGCCTAAGCTCTTTCTTCCTCCATCATTCACCTCATTTTCACTATCACACTCTCCTACATGATCATGCCCTCAACTACACTAAACCCATGACCTAATCAATCAAGCTTCAAGCTGCTCTAATGGCCACCTTCAGATCTTTCTTCACCACCTTCTTTTCTTTTCTCCTCCGCCTCTTCCACCTCGGCTGCTTT
>JAYMTA010003929.1:0-13392 GCA_036897625.1 Pelargonium cotyledonis | reverse complement strand
AGGGGCCATCTGAACTATCTGTAAAGAGAGCTAAGACAGAATTGAAACGTGTTTTGGAAGACATCACAAACCAGGCATTGTCACTTCCAGGTGCAGCCCAACCAGGCAGATACTCGGTTGTATGAGTGTAAGAACTCAGATTCCTTTCTTCTATTTTTATATCCTTTTACTTGATTATGTTGGAAGTTGTTTTGAACTGGCTATATATCGTAATTCTCTGCTTACTCTTCTGCTAAATGCCCAATTTATTTGCATATCTTGAACAGCTATCATGAGTACTTCTATAAAGTTGTTGGAGATTCAGGAAATTGTTGCAGGAGATTCAGGAAATTATTGCAGTTGCTAAAAGCTCATTTGTTTGTTTCAGACACTAAATAAAGTGGGATACTTCATATTTCTCACAACAATCTCTGGTTATTTACACTCGATTATATTCTCACTTTTGATGGCATGAAATAGAACTTGTGCGATAAAGAAATAAAAGCCTTCATTCATTCTTTTTTTGGCTAGATTGCTTGCACATCAATTCTTTTTGTTCTTCTAGCATTTTAGTTTATCAGTAGAATATAGAACTATGCTTTCATTTTTCAAGACTCTTCGACCCTTTTGATTTTTTTCCTCTGTTTATCTCGAGGTATGATCTAAGCTCGCATGATCAATACTGTCTGCTCATTACCTTTGCTATCATGGCTGTCAGAGGTGTGATCATGGTATAAATGGTTTCACAATTTTTTTCACATGGCTGATTTCTTCTTCTCTTCTCCCACATCATTCTTGGGATTTAATGTATTATTATCTTGCAGGTTTACTCGGGAATTCAGAGTTCAATTGTTATTGTCTTCTGTAGATTTGCTGTGGCATGCAGTTGTCAGGAAATAGAGCATTGGATTGTCAAGAAATCATGGACCTGGATTTGTTACTAGTGTTGACTATAAAAAGAAGAAAGTAGTGTTAAGATATATGGTAGATGTGAACTTGCAATTGTTATCCAAATGTTGTTGGCAACATCAGGTTTATAAAGAGAGTAAACAAATTGTTATATTCTTGTACTTTTATTTTAATACAGTCTAAATCCCTATTGTTGGCTTTCTCACTGGTTTGTTTAATTGGAATTTTGTCTATTTGAAGCTGCAATTTTGTTATATGAAAATTTTGTGTGAGAGAAAATTATATATTTATCTTTTGTATTGCATGCATTGGTTTACTACTTTATTTATTCATCTGTCAGCATGCACAATATTTAGATTCCTGCATTTAAATCCTAATAATTGTGGTTATTATTGGTGTGCATTTATATATTACTCTTCATATGCATTGCTAGTTGTTGGTGTGTAATTAACACAATGTGATAAAGAGGACATAAAGACTACAATATTTTAGTGTGTTTGCTTTGACCGGTTTAAACAAACACATCAATTGTCATAAACTTGTAACAGTTCACTAAAATTGAATTAACAAACAATGAAAATCTTATGCTTGAGGGAAGCAATTACAGTTCACTAAAGAGCTTCTTCTTCCGTCCGCACCAGGTTCAGAGATAGCGCTTGTCAAGATCATCAAAGTATGGGTGTTCCATAGCTTTCTTTGCCGATATCCTCTTTGAAGGCTCATACTGCAACACTTGCTGCAAAGACAAATTTTGGAATCACTTATGATGAAAGAGACCAGAATGATATGCCGCGTTAAGTTAGATTAACAATATATTCAACTTACTGCAAGCAGATCCAGCCCATTTGCATCCAAATTGGGAACAATTTTTGCAAGATTTTGAGGGTTCCATTGAGGGTACTCGTGCCAGTTCATTAGCTTGCTAACTCCTGGCCATACTTCTTCATTTGGAGTACCTAATAACCTGTGTCAATAAACAAAGATCCCAAAAAAATGTCAATCTAACGAAGGAGATCAAATGCATCCTAAAAGTTGCGATGTCATCATTCTACTGCACCTGAAAATATGGAGGAGCTGTTGTAGTTCAGAGTCTCCAGGGAAGAGTGCTTGTTTTGTCACTAGTTCAGCTATAATTTATATAAACATAACATATTCACATTAAGGAAACATGGAATTGATAAATGGATGTATTCTATTAAACCCAAACAGTTTCTATGGAGAAAGGAATTTTACCAAAAATACAGGCAACAGACCACATATCTACAGCAGTCGAGTAATGGGTAGCCCCCAGCAGGACTTCAGGAGCTCTATACCACAGGGTCAAAATCTGGAAGAAGCACCATACAATTATTAACAATTCATTATGCTAAGAAAACGTATTTGAAAGCATACAACAAGTACTGGGAAAAAAAAACATGCATAATACCTCATGGGTGTACTTCTTGATTGGAACAGTAAATGCTCGAGCAAGTCCAAGATCTGCTATCTTAAGCATCATTGTCTTACGGTCCATCAAGAGGTTGTGAGGCTTAAGGTCCCTGTATCGAGGCAGTAAAAGAATATAGATTAGCACATAATGAGGACAACAAGAAAGAAAGTAAAGGGGAAAATGGATACCTGTGCAAGACTCCATGACCATGGCAGAAAGCAACACCCTTGCAGAGTTGGTACATCAAGCTCTGGTATAAAATAAAAAACACAAATATCGCACTTTAGATTCATATTTCCAATAAAATAATATTCTGTATCATTACATGAAGAAATTATAGGAAAACATGGATAATTAAACTGAATCCATCTCTACCTTAACAATATTGGGAGGAATGTTCTCTCCAGATTGACGGAAGGGCCTGATATATTTCTTCAGGTCTGTGTCCATATACTCAAACACCAGGTAAAGGACTGTCTTCCCCTCTTTGCTTTGGCCTTGTTTGACATCCAACAACCTGTTGTTCCACATTCGTTCAACAATTAAAAACAGTAATTACGCAAATACACAATCTCAAAGATCTGCGAAGGTATGGCATAGGAAATTCACAGGCATGATCTAATTCAACCATTTATAAGAAGGCGATGACTCCTGGATCGAAAACTCCTTAGTGAGTTAAACACCAAAAACTAAGAAAATTGATGAAATTATCAAAAGGAGAGGCCAAAATCAGTTCAAAATCCTCACGAGAAACCAGATTGAAAATTTGAAATGACCACAAACATAAACCCTAATTCGCACAATCAACAGATCATGTCAACATATTGGAATTGAAACAGAAAATGAATAAATAAATAAATAAACCTAGAATCCAACATTACAGATGAGGAAATGCAAAAGCACTAAACCCTAAGCAGATGGAGAATCAAATACCTGACAACATGAGGGTCCCTGGAAAGCATACGCAAGATGGAGATCTCGCGGAGAGTGGTGGGAGGGACACCTTCTTCGTCCTCGTGGAGGCGAGGCTTCTTGAGGGGGGCGATCCTCCCGGTGGCCTTGTCTCTGGCTCTATAAACCTTCCCATACGTGCCTTCTCCGACCTTCTCCAGCTTCTCGAACGCGTCCATTGCAGATACTGTCGTCGGAATTTTCTCCATCTCTCACTTTCTCTCTTTTTTTTCTTTCTCCGAACAGAAGCAGTGAGATGGCGAGCTGCTTCGAATTTATACTACGTAACCGTTGGGTGGGAATCAGTAACTGGAATTTTTTTGAAATTCAAACTTTTTATATTTACATATAAGCCCCTCATTTATGTCCTAATTTACAAATAGGAGGTAATTGCAAGTCACCCCAATTTTGGGCGTACTAGGGCTAGAGAAAGCTCCTCCTTGCTCATGATATTTTGCTAATAGATCATATTGATCATACCAAAAACATAAATAAAATGGAGGTCAATTCGTTGATTTAAGTGATGCAATGTAAAAGGGCACACGTGTGTGCATGTTAGACGGTTTCTCATTGATACATATTAGGCACACATGAGTTATTAATACACATTTTTTCAACTCCATGCCGACAACAAAATTTAATTAAAAAAATTGTCTCGTTGTTGTTTGAACTGAATTTGTCCAATTGAGTTCATTGAACAAAGTGTCACACTCATTAAACTTTGGATCTGATGTGCACAACAATCCACAATTACTACGTAAACATATATAACGTAACTTACTAATACATGTACACTTAGTACACATGTTATGCATGTGGTATTTTAGAAGGTTTAGACTGTTGATTTGTCTTGAGATTTGAAGAAGATAGAAAACACATATCATGAACTGATTTGTGGGTGAGTTGAGCTAAAACCTAAGACTTGTTGCTATAGTAAAGATAAAAAGAGGAAAAACAGCTTTTAAAAAGTGATAAAGAGAAAAATGCAGATCTGCCATGGAAGAAGTAGATCTGCTATTGTAAAAGATGAAGTAAATCCAGATATATTTTCGTTTAACTAAGGGAAGAAGATTTGCATTGTGGGAAGAACGGATTTGTTATTGTTCAGCATAAAAACGAGTAAGTAAATGCATTTGACAAAAAAAAAAAATACACATGTGATTGGATTAATAAGAAGTAATTGTCTGATGTTCAGAAAGTTCAACCATACATCCTATCCTATTTTCTCAAAATATTTTATCTCTACAATAATTTTTTTCTCATAACTGTGTTAAATTAACTTTGCAAAGTCATAATGGTTCTTTAGCCCCAATATTCCCCGGAGAATCTTCCGCCTATTTAGAGTTATTCTTCCTATGCAAGTGGCTAGTAGACCTGGGAAATATCTTGGGATTCCTTTTTTTGGGCGATATTTAGAAAAAAGAAATTCATGCCCTGCTCAACGATAAAGTTGAGGCTACCCTTTCCTCTTAGAAAGCGTCCACCCTCTTGCAAGCAGGGAGACTTACTCTTATCAAATCGACTCTTAACGCGCTGTCAATGTACATTATGAACCTCTACCGCCTCTCGAAGTATTTTACCAATTGGCTTAATAGCTTCATTGTGCGGTTTTGGTGGTGGGGTGGGAGGGGGGGTGTTATGTGAGTAAGAGGAAGGTCCATTAGGTCTCTAAGGAGATCCTTCATAAGCCGAAAGGTGATGGTGGAGTGGGGTTAAGAAATATGGACGGTTTCAACCTTAGTCTCCTAGCCAGCCAGTTTTGTAGAGTTGCCTCTTCCCCGGACTCCATAGCCTCCAAAGTTCTTGCGGCCAAGTATGCGGGGTGGGGGGAAGTCTTTATGGAAATCAGGAAAACCCAATTCTTCAGCTTCCTAGGTTTGGAGAAGCATTTGTCAGGGGAGAGACCTCATTTTGTCCTATGCGAGATGGACTATTGGAGACGGAAACACTACCGAGGTTTTTAAAGACATTTGGGCCGGCCAAACCCTTCTTCTTTGGGGTTAGATAGCTCGATTGGTCAGGAGGCCAAAGTCAGGGATCTTACGATCCCGGATAGCAAAAGTTGGGATGTAGACAAGGTCAGAGCGGTTTTTTTAGAGCGTGAAGCTGATCTAATTCTTAAAATCCCGATTCTTCAGTGGAGCCAGTATCAGGATAGGATTTCCTGGTTAGGTACCCAGTCTGGTCGTTTTTCGGTCAAGAGCGGTTACTATCATTTCCTCAACATGCAGTCGTCCCAGGTCAGGTCGAGCGGATCCTCCAACTCTATGCTTTGGAAGAAGTTGTGGCACGCTCCCATCACGGAAAAGCTTAAGATCTTTGCATGGACATGTATAAACAATGCTCTTCCTGTGGGAGTCAATATGGAGAAAAGAGGCCTTTGGGAGTCTAATAGGTGCAAATCTTGTGACTTGGAAGCGGAGGATGTGCATCACCTTATTTTTAGATGCCCGATTGCGGAAAGGTCCTGGTTTGAAAATTCCCTAACCCTCAGAAGCTCTAATGCTCATTCCTTCTCGGATGTCCTCTTTTCTTGCTTTCCTGAAAATAGGTCAGAAGATGTAGAGTCTTGGTCTACTCTACTTAACTTCTTAACATGTGCTTTTGAGATCTAGAAATCGAGAAACAAGTTCTTAATGAAGGAGGTTAATAGAAGTTGGTCTGGTATTGTTGAAGCTGCTAAAAGCCATCTGAATATCGCGATGAAGGCCACTGCGTTAAGAGTGAAGCATGAGGAAGGTGGTGTGAATCCCTCCCCAAGGGCTCGACTTGATCACCCTCGGGAGCTTCTTAACTTGTTTGCTCATTTCATAATGTGTTGTGATGGTGCGCTCTCCAATGGCAGATGGGGTATTGGATGGGAGATTTACAAATCAAACCTCTCTATCATTGCTAAATTATGTGCTCCTGTGGAATCTTTTAATCCCTATCATGCCGAGCTCCTCGCTATTCTATCATTTCTTAAATTTCTGTATTATAGTAGTATCTCCAATTGTGGCATCTTGTGTGACTCATTGACTGTATGCATGGACTTTTCTCAGCTACGTTTTGACGATAGAGATGCTTGGGTAACATGGGAAGATATTAAAAGTATTTTAAAATCTCTAAATAATGTTGTCTGTAGGTGGGCAACCAGACGGATTGTATCTGGGGCTCACAATCTAGCTAGTCTTGGTAGGCAGGGAGTTTCGAAAATTTGGGCTTTGTAACTGATCTTCATTTCCGTTTTTATATTTATTTGGTGGTTATCAAAAAAAAAAAAACTTTCAAATTATTTCAGCTATTTCAATTAAAAATTTAACTACCAATTTAAGTATACAACTTTTTCCAAATTAAAATACTATTATAAAAATTAATACTCTAAGATGTTATAAATAATCATTGTTCATCTACAACTTGTCTAACATTATTAACAAGTAACAACGACGATTAAATCTTCAAAATCTAATAACATAACCTATACAGGCTGGATCCAACTTTCACCACTATTTTAACTGCTTAGCATGGACCACCCCTTATCATAAAAAGCAACCAATAAGTAGCCAATAAGCGTCACATGTCCAGTAGTTTCTCTAAACATAAGACAAACACTTCGTACAGGGAATTTTTTCTGCAGAATAACTCAAAGTACAAAGTTATTTCACAACTCTCACCATCTCTATACTCACTACAGCTACATTTGGTTACATAAAAAAACTTACCTCTTCTAGAACTAAACAGAACTATGCAACAAAACGTGGGTCGAGCAGCAACACATCTAAGTTCGACCAGCCATGCAACTCCAGTAAAATTCCTCTTCCGCCATTTAATTTACATTCGGATGATGGAGAATGGGGCTTCTATGTTTCCTCCAATTCATCCTCTTAGATTAAGCCTCACATTCTGAACCTTTACAGCTATCTTTAGCTTTCTCGCTTCCATATCTTTCAAAACAGCAAGCAATTTTGATCGGTATGCTTCACACTGCTGACTTGCAATTTCCAACTCAGTCGCCAATTCCTGAATTCTTTTGTCCTGATCCTACAAGAGAAGAAAAAGGACTAAAATTTAAGATGATAATAGATAACAGAAACAAATGCATGAAATAGCTAATATCAAAATAGAAGGCAAATACTGCAGTTACCCAATCTTCCAAATTCTGCAAACGGTGAGCAAATGTTGTTGATGTGTTTCAGCGAAGAAAGATACCAAAACATTGGATGGATGGATGCATGCATGCAGAGAATATTGGAATTTGGGGGTTTTCACTGATTCTAAATTTGGTTTTAAGGTCTAGCTAAGAGCCTAACATACTATTGATGGGACTCTGATCAGTCATCTTCAGTTTTGCTAAATGTCAACCTAATATTCGTAATATCTAAAGCATGAGATAAAATTTGACCACTAAGTTCCACTAATGCTGTGGATAAATTAGCACCAAGATCATGCACATGGAAACATTTAACAAATGAGTTCCCAAAGCAAGTCCCTTAACCCAATTTTACAATAGTACATGATCTTCCAACTTGCCACAGCATCCAATAAGTTTTCACTGTTTGCCACAAAAACAACAAAAAAGGGAAAGGAACAGATGTGAAGCTCTCGCAGGATAATCATTCCCTCTAAAATATAATTTCAAAGAGCATGCACGACCTAGGCCTTCACTTCTTCAAACATAGAACGTTATTAGGGCATCCAGATGCAGTCCTTCATTATAGTGGTTAAGGGTAACTACATAAGGTAATTGTTAGGAGCCGACATAATATTGATGGTAAAAAAAGCAAGGAATTGGCTTAGCCCGTCGACAGAGTATACTAGACCATCTATAAGTCAAGGGAAAGAAACAAACTAATGCAAAGCTATATCAAGGCAAATGCTACTGCAGGTATATAAAATTCTGTTACATTGTTCACATTTTCCCTCGGATGCATGATTCTTTTGTTTAGTCCATTATAGTGGGTAAACATAATTAGTCAAATAAATGTTGTCAGGGTAGGGTACATATGTGTGTGTGTGCGTGTGTATTCTATGAGTCAACATCATATTGAAAATACTGATGGTAAAAGAAGTAATGAATTCACTTAACCCATCTACATAGAGGATAGTAAGAAAAAAATTAATACAAAACTATGTCGAGGTAATTGCTACTATAAGACTGGAAGTTTCTGTTACGCACAATACAATTCTACATTTTTCCCTGGCTGCAGTTCCTCTTTACATTGGGTAAACGTGATCAGACTAGGAAACTACTTTTTTTTTTCTTGATAAGCAACTAGGAAACTACTTGGAACTACCCAAAGAGAAATCATCATGATCATTTTATGGGTATCAGTTCTATGAGTCAACATCATACATAAAATACTGATGGTAAGGAGGTAACGAATTCACAAACTCATCTATATAAAGAATAACAATCCATTAATGGCTAAAGGCAAAGAAACAAACTAATGGAAGGGGTAATATTACTAAACTACTTTGATGTTTACACAGATTTAAGATCACTATCCTGATGTAATTTTCACAAAAATTAACTACCGTCTTGTTTGAATGGACCGTTATGTCAATATACATCAAGGTGGTTTAGTGATATTACCCTAACAGAAAGCTATATTGAGGCAAATGCTACTACGTGAATGGAAGATTCTATTACATGGCTAGGAAACAATGAGAAAGGCTGAAAGGGTTCTACTATGCCTTCTTTCAGACACTGAAGGAAGATGTGCTGGTTTAATAAATGGTGAATAACTGGACTGGTTCAGTATTTCTGAACCATGGTATAATATTTATCTATCTTCCATAGGCGGAACCTCAGTGCATTATGCTTTACTATCTTGATCTGTCACAGAATCATCATACGCACATGTGGAGCCACTACTAAATATTCTCTGGCATAGTAGTTATGGGTCATTGATTGCAAAGCTACACCTAACCTATTGATTCACAAACTCAAGAAGTCAGACGTATGACTTCGATAGTTGACATGAATAAATGCCCCAAGTCTCAATAAAGCATAGAATCAAGAAGAAAAAATATAATCCCTTTGTCCCAAAATTAGTGTCTTGTATTCCTTTTTGGGTAATAATAAAGGATAAGGGAGCTTTCCACCCATATACCCCTTTGTGCATTTGATGCAACAAACTCAAGGGGTTCTAATTTCTAAATAATTCATTGTCGGGATAATATTGGTAATTCATGCATAACTATTTTTCTATAAAGGAAAGATGACAATCATTTGGAATGAAGGGAGTAATAATCTAATAGGGGCAACAGAAGCTTTCTTGAAAGTTTTCAATAATAATGTGTAGGTAAGTAATGTTTGCCAGCAAAATATTTTGCGAGAAAGAACGAAAATGGAACAATCCAACACTCTATTAAAAGAAGATAATGGTATTTATTGTTGTAGAAGTAGATACTAATGCATCACTAGCACATCTGAACTTTGCAAAAATAAATAAATAAAAATTGAACATTTATGAATGAGAGGAAATAAAAAGGATAGAGTGTTGGGTGTTTATGCGGTAAAATAAGAAATTATAATGATTATGAACTGACTGTAGAGCAGGACCAAGACTAACGATAGTTTACCTGTATATTCTGTGGGATTCCAGGACCATGTTTCCTTGAAGAAGCAACCTTTTCTGCAGCTTCATGAAGAGCATCCATTGCCACATTATAAACATATACAGATTCTGCTCCCTCATCGACATATTTCATGGCTTCTCGGCGTAGATTGTCATAACGAGCAGTGGATGACTCTTGGGAATGACTTGGCAATCCAAGAATGTCCTCATCCAATACAACACCACTTCTGGCACTTCTTGTCCATCGTTTCAAGATATAGTGACATGGAAGGGTAAGAACATTTGTTACTCTGAACACTGCTAATATATGCCTACAAATAATGCCTGAGAACTCAAACATTTGGCAGCTACAATTAGCTTTCTTTTCAAACATATTGAAGCGTACCAAATGGGCTTTGTGTTCTTCCCCAAATTGGGCTACTCGATACATAGTTTCTGATCCTGAATCGTTAAATAAAGTTGCAGCATATGCAAGAGTCTCAACTAATTCTTCTTGGAATTTCATGAAAATCTTCTTTGTATAAACATTTGCAGCTTGTTTTTCCATAGGAGATGGTGTTTTTAGAAGTGGTGCAGTATTGATTGTATCATAATCTGCCTTTACTTCCTTCTCATGTCGATAGGCAATTGCTTTTTCATAATGTTTAATCAAGACCTGAATATTAGTAGATGCATTTATATACCCATCAAAATATGAGTTTATACTATCACTTCCTTGGATTACGGACAGCTCCCCAAAGAATGTATCTCGGAGATAAACAGGCACCCAGTGATGGCGAGCATTATACATTAGCTGAAGCCATTCATTATTCATAAGATCGTACCTTTCAAGAAGGGATTTCCAACAGGACTCGAACTCGTCGACTGTCTCTGTAACGTTGATGGACCTATGGAATTCGGCTTCAAAAGTAGGATGTGAGTGATAAACATCAGACAATTTTTCCTGAGCTTCCCTAAATACATTCCATTTACAAAATCGATGGCGGGCTCCAGGGAAGACTTGCGCAACAGCTTCTCTTATGATTCTATCCTGATCTGTTGTGATTGAGATGGGATGGCGACCTGACATAGCGGCAAGCCAGCTCTGGAATAACCAGACAAAAGAGGATTCAGACTCATTTAGGAGTAGAGCACATCCAAACAATACAGGCTGCCCATGGTGGTTCCATCCCATAAACGGGGCAAATGGCACTCGATAACGGTTCATTCTATATGTCGTATCAAATATAATCGTGTCTCCAAAGTAGCTATAATTCATTCTTGAATTTGCATCAGCCCAAAAAATGTTTCCTGTCGGGTTGTCAAAATCACCCTGGATGGAACAAAAGAAATGGGGATCATCAGCCTGCATTTTCTTCAAATAGTCAAAAACATGCTGACCCCCACTCCCAAGTGTTCTCTGCCTGCTACCACTCATATAATTCTGACAATCTACTTTAGTAAAGCCAACATTATTAACTCCGCCGGACTCCTTAATCAACACAGACATCACCCCGCTTGGGCCCATTCCAGCTGCTTGCAACGTATCTATCAGACTCCTAGCAGAACCCGACACATGCCTATGTGACCGGAGGCAATGCACCTTATCAGGCGGTACAAGCTCGTGATTATGCTCTTTCACAAACTTAGACACCGCCCACTTCCCAGAACTCTGTTTCTTAACAGCCATTTGTGCCTTACATCCAACTCTAGTCACCGTCCTCTGCCGCTTGGACCTATTCTCACCGCGCCGGCGTCGAAATCCTTCACGGGAACACACAATCTGCCTACATATGATGGACCCATCTCTGCGGGAGCGCTGATACACACTAACCCGAGTCCCAAATCCAATCCGGCGAGCATATGAATTGTAGAAAATTCGAGCTGCCTGCTCAGAATCAAACTCCATCCCCTCATAGGGTTCAAGATTAGGGTCCTCGCCAGAAACTAAAAAATTGCCAGCACCAGTTGAATTAGGACTCTCATTCAAATCCTCATTAAATTCATCGTATTCTTCTGGGTGCTCTAAGTGGAAACCATCAATATCATCTTCACCCCCAGATTCACCCACATCAAACTCAATACCATCATCATTTACAATACCCAGAGGTTCGAATTCCATGAACGACTACAGTTCTACTACAGTCTCTCTAAAATTTCCATTAAATTATCAAAAACAGTAAAAATTGAAATGAGTGAGATTAGAGAGAGAACCGAGTAAAGAACCAGAATAGAGGAGAGTGACGAAGTTGCTTGCCGGGCTGAGAGAGGCACTGTTCGGCGTCAGTGTTTCGGTTTAGCTGAAGGAAGAGAGAGGAGGGAATTTGGGATTTGAGGGTTTTCAATTTGGAAAGTAGAGAGACTGAACTGAATTTGACCCATTATTTAAATTAATTAATTAATCAATACGGTAACTGTTTGATCAATCAGGTGCTGCTGCTAAGTACAGTGATTCCGTGGTACGCGATGCAGTTTTGCGCCACGCTGAGAAGGCTTGTACTTTCATCTCATTGGTTCTTGCATTGTGAACGTGTTCCACGCGGCACGTTCCCATTGGAAACTCAGTTATACTTCGGAGTTATTACATATGGCTGCCTTGAACGATCCCTCTTTTACAACTTACTATCATGAACTATTATTTTGTAACTTTCAACTATAATGAAGTATGCAATTATTGTTTTGTCTATGACCCCTTGATAGCTCGTATTTTATACGAGTTATCTATCCCTAAATTATGCTATTTTATAGCAAAAACTCCATGGTTTAGCAAGTTTTCACCATCTTCGTGTGCATTTGACTAATGACTTCATTATGGACATATATGTGTGATTTTAGTCAATAAAGTTGGATTATTGCGTCTATTTGTGCTAATTGTTTATTTGTGGCACATATGATGTTGGTACGTGTGTTTAGTGTTGTGATTTCAGGTTATTAAAATACCACATCAGGCCATGGAAGGGAGCAAAGCGGTTCGGGCAAAATTTGGTGTCAAAAGGGATGTTTTTGTGAAATTTGCCATGCTGGACAGAATGACCCCTGGAGGGTAATTTGGGTATTTCACTATCTAAAACAGCCCAGATCAAGTTGAAGTTTTCATAAAAGTTGTAGAGGACTTTCCGAGCTTTCCAACAATTGCTTACACGAATTTTTCCAAGGTCGTTTGGATGCTGAAACACGAGCTCGAATGTGGCACTCAGCGCAAATGAACAGCTCATAATTTGGCTTATTGTTGCTGCAGCAAAATGAAGTTTAAGTGAAGCATGCCTAGACAAGCTCTTATGGTTGGCTTGGCAATTCTGGCAAATTGTGTATTAGGTCAACTTTTACGTCAGATTTTAGAAAAGGCTCAGAATTAGAACTGACGGCGGCAGAGCGAAGAGAGAGAGGAGGAGAAAAAGAAAAAACAGAAGAACGGATTGACAACCCGGATCATCTGAATCTTATAAAGACGATTTGTGTAATCTCTTTCTCATGTGATACATTGATATTGGATTGTGTATGATTCAGATTAGTTTTTTGATCATGATACTTTCAATGTTATTTGGTATTACTTTTGTTGATCATTGCTATGAGTATGATCGGCTA
>JAYMTA010003928.1:0-13395 GCA_036897625.1 Pelargonium cotyledonis | reverse complement strand
AATAATATAAAAGCATAAAAATAGAAATAAGACACTCATTTTAGGACAAAAAATTTAGACAAATAAGACACTTATTTTAGTACGGAGGAAGTAGTATATTATGTATTTTTAGTACTTTAAAAAAAATATTTTATGACAATAACTTTAGCCAATAAATACATGTACAAGTATTTAATGAAATAATATGGTGTACTGAAAGTGACACGTGTGGGGATTGTGGGGTAGTTGAGTGAAGAACATTATCTCAATTTGGTGGTTGAATTTTTCATTAATTTATAATTTTTTTACAAAATAAATAAATGACAAAAAATGACCTATCAATTATGTCTCACGAGCAATTAATAGTTAAAGTTAACTGATATGTAATGGTAACCATTAGTTTGTTTAATTTTTGAAAAGTTCAGACATTAGTTTGTCACTTTTAAAAGTTCAACCACTGTTTTAACTTTTGACTCAAAGTTCAACCACCAATTTGAACTAAAGTCCGTAGGGAATTACAAGCTATCAATTATTGTGACTTGTTTCTTGTCTAGGATTTTATAGTGGATCTGGAATTTTATGTTATGCGTCTTGATATTTTTTATATTTTTATTTTCTATTTATAAAACACTCAAAATATTTATTTTATTTTATTTTACAAGTATTTTATTTTGTTGTTAAATTATTAAGTGAGACTCACCAAAAACAAAAGGAAATATGCATTCATTTTCAAACAAATACGTGTGTTAAATTTTGAAACAACTTTTTATTGTTTTGAAGTATTTTTGACCTGTTTGTATTTGATGATTGACGTCTAAAGTTCTTAAAAATTTGAAAATATTTAGATATCTTTGTTAATTTGTATTTGTTTGAGTTGTCCTCAATTGGACGTTACTTTGATCTAGATCTCTCTGGCCGTATTATATACTTGTGATCAAGTTTAGCACATGTTTGATTCTTCGAATAAAATACACAAATAAAAAACTGAAATCGCGTTCCTATTTTAAACCGAATGCAAATTTAAATTTATCATTTTGTGTTTATTTGAAAACTAGAGATGGCATTTTGGTAATAATCAGAAACTAGCACCTGTCATTTTCTTTGTAAGAAAATATATGCTGTCCAAGTCCAAGGATAAGCGCAATTTTAGGAAGTGTCGGTACTTACATCCACTATTCCCATTCTCTGACACGTGGCCAGTTGTGATCCAATAATAATATTAGTCCACTTGATCTTATTTTATTATCTACAAACGTATATAAAGTAATAGTTCCTACAAAAAGAAAATTTTCAATAATTGGTGGGTCCAATTGCTATTTCCACAATTATGTGACTAAAGTTTTTTTTAATAATTATTTTTTTACTTTTATATATTTGTTTTCGGGTCGTGTTTTTCTGGATTTAGGTTGGAAAGTTCTAACCCGGAACCACCAGAAAGGGATGTTGGTTTTGGCTCGGATTTTAAGTTTTATATGCAAAATATGAGGTTTGCATGACTCGTTACAAAATTTTACTTTTAGAGTAGAGACACTTGTACGGGATAATAATATGCATGAATTTTGGCATTTTTGTTTCACATGTGACTAGTCATTTATATGTCAACACGGTTTGGTGAAATCAAGGGTTGGAAATTGCTGATGAATGATAATGTGTGGTGATGATGCATGTATGTGAAGAAGCTGAGAGATGAACTGACTAGAGCATTGCTGGAGGCAAAGGATGGAAACAATGGGGAAGAGGGTTCATTACAGTCATTCAATGAGCTTGTGAAGGAGATGACCTCAAAAAGACAAGATGTCAAGGCCTTTGCTTTCAAGACCAAGGCAATGGTATCATTTTTGAACTATAGTCTCCTTTTGTATTGCATATGTTAAATTCGACACGAGCGAAAAGTGGGAGGAAACATGTTGTAGACTAACAACAAAGACGTTATACGTGAACAATGAATAAGTAATAGACTATTTGGTTGTAAAAATTGAAAGTATTGTAGACTAACTGTGAACATGTTAACGTCAGCATGACATTTAACATGACACGTGCCTAGAAGGTTCCGTTGGTTTACTGTTTTGCTTTCAGCACTTTTCACTTATCATTTTATCAGTTTTGTTCATTTCTAATTGGTAAGCATATTTTTTGGAGTCTAATCACTATTATTGCAAGTTCATGTTTTGGGCACTAGCTGCTCAGCAACTAACTCATTTGGAACTGTTGAAACTTGAAATCTGAGCATATGTTATCAGCATTTCAATTACTAGCCTGAAAGTATATTCTTATGCTTATGGACACTCATTTTGGGACGGAGGGAGTACTCGGCAGATCTATGCACGATGCAGTGACTAAAATGTAAAAACCATGGGGTGCTGACCTATAATTAATGCTCCTACAATCTCATATATGTAAAGAGTGCTAGGAGGATCCTTTCTAATTAACAAAGTCACACATTTGTTATGATATAGTTTGGTATAGGAAACATTGCTCTATAATAGGCTTGGCATAGGGTGTGACTCGATTTTATGATTATGCTGATAGATCAGTTTGCCGAATCTATGTGGCTTATTGGCTTAAACTTGCTCGGGTCTCGTGTCAAACTACCGAGTATTCGGGCTGGGCATATATATGCATATTGATGGGTTGTTTGGTTCTTTTTCCTTGTGTTGATGGGTGGGTGGGAAGAGAGATTGTTTATGTATAGTACATATTTGGTTGCTGGACTGATGATTATTGTGTTTTTCATTTTCTTTTTCTTGACAATGAATGTGCAGCTACTGAGGATGGAGCGCAAAGTTCAGTTAGCCAAACGGCAGGAATCAATTTACTGGCATTTAGCTTCACATGGTGTCCCCCAGAGTCTACATTGCTTTTGCCTCAGATTGGCCGATGAATATGCAGTAAATGCTATGGCTCGAGCTCGATTACCTTCACCGGAGTATGTTTTTCGCCTCACTGACCCTTCCTTCCACCATGTGGTTCTCCTGACGGATAATGTCCTTGCTGCCTCTGTTGTCGTCTTGTCCACCATTCAACATTCAATCAATCCTGAAAAACTGGTGTTTCACATAGTCACCGACAAGAAGACTTATACTCCAATGCACGCGTGGTTTGCCACGAATTCTATCAAATCAGTAGTGGTGGAAGTTAAGGGGTTGCACCAATATGATTGGTCTGAGGAAGTTAACGATGGAGTTAAAGAAATGTTGGAGATTCATCGGCTAATATGGGCTCATCACCATCAAAATTTGGAAGATGAATATAAAGGAGAGCATAGAAGAGATATAGAGTCTCTAAGCCCCAGATGCCTTTCCCTCATGAACCATCTACGAATTTATATTCCTGAGGTAATTGCATACCCTATACTTTCATGTAAATGTGCACTATTTGAAATAATTAGATCGATATGTTATCTAATTTCTTATGAGTCACACAGTTATTCCCAGAACTCAAGAAGATAGTGTTCTTGGATGATGACGTTGTAGTGCAACGAGACATTTCATCTTTGTTCGAACTGGATCTCAATGGGAAAAGCATTGGTGCAGTTGTTGGCTCGTGGCGTGGACACAACTGTTGCTCGGGAAATAAATACAAGGACTACTTGAATTTTTCTCACCCAATCATATCATCCAACTTTGATCATCTCAAGGAGCGTTGTGCGTGGCTTTCTGGGATGAATGTCTTTGATCTTGAAGCCTGGAGGAGGTCCAACATTACAACATCTTATCATCATTGGCTAAAACTTGTAAGCACTATATCTTCCTTTGAGTACATGAATTGGTTAATTGTACATTTTGATCAAAATGCCTTCATTTTTGTTTCTGTGTGTTAGAAGATACAACAACTAAGCCATTTCTCGAACAATGTTGGGTCAGCTACATAAAACCTTCCACCTATTATCTTAAGCCTTTGGTTTAGAGTCAAATGCCTTACCTCCTGACTTAGTCCACCTACCAGGTTAAGCTTATTATCACATTTCTATTTGTTTCACAGAGCCTTAACTTGGGATTCACATTATGGCATCCGGGAGCACTTCCACCAACCCTGATTGCCTTCCAGGGTCAAGTCCATCCCATTGATCCATCCTGGCACGTGACCGGATTAGGCCATCGATCCCCAAACCTCCCCATAGAAGTACTAGACACTGCTGCAGTTATCCATTTCAGCGGCCCAGCCAAGCCATGGCTCGAGATTAGCTTCCCAGAGGTACGAAACTTGTGGACACAACATGTAAATTTGTCAAACAAGTTCATTAGTAGATGTAGAGTTACAGGGTGACGAGAACAAAGTTCTCAATCTCTCCCTTGGGTATTAATTCATTCCGGGACTATACATATTCGATACAGCGTGTGAGACCGGAGAGAAGAAGGTTAGGCTTCAGTCTCTTCTCACACTCTTTGCTCAACAGAATGATATTGCTTCTTTCAAAGTCATAGTAGAAGACTATATAGATGAAGGTGCCATCAAATACAGGATAGAGTCAGGACTTTAGCCTTCAGGAGATATATTTTTAAGGGACAATTACAATATAGCTCTCTTGGACATATTGTTGTATATTACTTTGTCAATACATATTTATATCTATTTGGCTTATTTTTGTTCAACCTTATATTGTTAGTTTGTTACTGTTATATAGGTGCTTGATAATGTTATGAAAGCTGAGGCATATTTGGTTCCTTCAGTGTAGCATATGCCTTTGTATATCTAGAGTTGACAATTTGGTTTTCGGATCAAGTTTACACGATATTACATGAGTCTGATTCAAAAGAGGCGTAGGTTGTAGGTTGTAATTCGTGTGTAAAATATGTGCGTTTGTCCTACTCAAAACAAAAAGTGATCGGGTTAATTTTATGCAATTTAAACTCAAAAAATTGTGGATTGAGTTTCGGGTGTCCGCTAGTTTAAATCCAAATTGACAACCTTTTGTATAATCTTTCTACAGTAAAGGCTTACCGTCAAATATAAACAGTCTCTAAGTCCTTGTAGCTCGGCTAGGGTCTAACTCGCCTCTGTTAGCAATCAAACACCAAGCTTTGTACCTCTGATACAACTAGTTAATTGGTTAATGTCACTCAAGATGCAAAAATTTTGCCAAAGAACGACAACTATTATATTTTTTTTTTATCAAAAAACACCGGGGCTTGTTACTGAGATCTCGAGGGACCAAATGAAAATAACCCTTTGTCGAGCGACAATTATAGACTATGAACATGTTTAATGTCTATCCCTGCCATGAAAACATCTATTTGATACATTAAAAAAAAAAAAAAAACAGAAACTGTGTTACTTACCACAGTAATTTGAATCAACAGAAAAGACACATAAATCCTTCTATAAAATAACATAGTTCATAAAATGCTGATAAAGAAAGTTTCAAATAGCCTGCAAGTTCTGGCTATTTGTGTAGAACTATAAATTCCACTCTTTGACAGATAACCAACAGATCCAAAAATACCGGAAAAAATACAAATCCAGCAATAGAAAACCACAGCATCATCACCACAAATCAACTGCAAAAGTTCAAGAAACAAAAACATCAGTAATTAACAATGCTACAACTATTAGATGTTGAAGATTGAAGTGATTATATAGAAATTAGCTTACACAAGCTGGAGAGCTGTCTGGTCCTGGCGAGAGTATTGGTGATTAGGTTCAAGAAGGTTTACAGATAAGAAGTTCCTGTCATAGGGTTGATGAGAAGCCATGGATTGATGATCATAGCCACTTTCTTGCATCATGTTTGTCTGTTGCTGCTGCTGCTCGTGTTGCACTCTTTCATTTTCAGCTATCTGCGAATGATCAACGAGGATTTATGTCGTTAAGACGTTTCACTACAAAAACATCTTGTTCGTCTAGACATTTTCATAGTTAGGGATGCCATTTTCAATGTTATCATAATTTTGTATAGCGTTATTACAAGTTGTGTATAGTTAAAATGATTTGAGAAAATACCTTTGCTCGAAGATACATGTTATCGTTTTGCAGCTGAATCTCCTGCACAAGGTACAAACATAATGTTGTTAATAGTACCTTTGCAGTTTATAGTGAAAAAGTATGTGCCTGATCATGTGCTCAACAAAATTCTAAGCAAAAACATAGATAAAAATATGACATTCACAAAACACAGAAAAACGACCAAAATGCCCTCCGAGCAACCAAAATCATGCAAAAATATGGCACGTATTGCATGAGCCGATCAAATTTCAGCCTGATTCAATTACATAGCGTTTGTAGCTCAACAGTGTTCTCTAAATCTATATAACATAATTTATACACAACACATAAAATAGTATGTTTGCTAATCAATAAATGAGCAAGAAATGAAAATAAGACAGCAAGAACTGTTACCCTCTTTTGCATGTACTCAATCTCAGCAAACAACAATTCATTCTGCCAAAAAAAAAAAATGATCATGCTTGTTATAACAAAAATATATATATATATATATTTCACTCATTTTTAGCTAAGGATTATGATTATAAAGAAGGTTAAGTAATTAACCTTTTTTGACCTAATTCTGCTGATCCCTTTCTCCAACCTTGTTTCAAGGTTCTTGAGTTCCTTAAAGGACAAAGAGCTAAGAGCCTCACCCAGAATATGCCTGAAAAATAAAAATGAAGAACAAAAAATTTGTCCATTTCTTCACTAAATTAACTCAAAATATAATGTGTTCATACCATGTACAAATCTACCTGTTAGAGCTCTGGATTTCCCTAATTTGTCTCCTTAGTTTCGAGGCTTCTTGCTGGTAATACTGAAATCAAATATGTATCGTAAATAAAATGGCAACTATAATGGAAATGATAATCGGGGAAAAATCTGAAACAAGCATACAATTAGAGTAGAGTTTACACATTCTGATACATTATCTTGAAACTCATGTGCTTGATAAACCTAGATTATTACACTTAAAACTATGGCGAATCCGCTCGTATGTTAATCAGTATTGATAGAAAGGATCTTCTACTTAAAGAGAAAGATAAAAATATTGTACAAGACAGAAACTATTACACTTGATCTTGGTAGATTTATAGGTTTGGTGACGCCCGCCCTTCACAAATTAACACTCGTGCAAGCTCTAATGATAAGTTATTGGGCGCGGAATGCCCGCCCTTGATCTATTTTTATGTGTTTTGGTTGAGTCTCAATCGTTAACTATTTGATTTAGACTCTTTGCACTCTCTCCCTATGTATACACAACTGTGATCCAAGAGTTCAAGATCTTTGATCAATTACTTCACAGTCAAACTGCCTGATATATAGTAAGCGTTTGTACATTCATTTGTACACTTAAGTGTTCTATTTTTATTTTCTCACATTTTTAATGTTCGTTAAACAGTTTTATATTCAATATAGACTACTTTTTCTTTTTATTTAAAGAGAAAGTCTCTACATTGGTAATGAAAGTTTGGCAAAAACCCCTATCCGTCCTTGAGAAAAAAGAGCGATATGCATCTCCGAATAATTATGAACATACATTTTACGAACTTCTCAAATGAAGTCTTAATATCCATAAATTAAAAACTATTTAGCCAAGAACTCTACATAATATATATATATATATATTATGTAATTCATATTGTTATTGCAGCATTGCTGATCATCAAGAATGATTGAAAATATGGGACTTTAGGATTCATTAAAGCATAACCTATGCAGCTTCCAAAACTAAAAAGCAATCCAAACAAAAGTACTAAGCCAATATTATTACTTGAAATCAATAAACACTTCCTATTTAGTTCCAAAAATGGACCATTAATTGGCAAATATAATCAAACTATACCTGAACATTAGTTTCTACAGCAGATCCTGGGTTCGTAGCATCAGAACACGCTTTCTTGTACCTGTCTATCGTTGCCCGGACACTGCAAAAACCAATATATTTTTCGCTTTGTTAGAAAATACTTGTTCAATGTTTTTTCATATTGATAAAATTAACACACGTGCACTCATAAACACATTCTTTGCCTCTTGAATCATACATTTTTATAGTTTCAAATCTACAAAATATTTAAACAAACCTTGAAAAGTTCTTTATTTAGAGAAAGCTTCACTTCTAAAGTATTTGATTTTCTTATAAAGTTGTTTAAAATTTAGTTTTGACTTTTTGTTTACTATGTTTTTCACAATCCCATTTATAGATTCTGTTCGTTTTGTAGTTTGATTGATCGTTGTGTGGGTTTTTAATTGGCAATTTTAGAGTTTAGTTGTGTGTGAGAAAAATACACTGTTTATTTTTTGCCATTTGGGGGTAAATTTATAGATGTATTGGTGGAAATGATGCTAGTTGATTTTTAATTTTGGGGGTGTATTTATGTTTCTGTGATCACGGTATAAGATTCTTTTGACTGGTTGTTATGTGCTGAAATTGATCAATGACTGGTTTCTGATCATTGTTTTTTGGGTAAAATCTGGATCTTTTGATTGTGTTATCATGTTATGTATTTCATATACTCAATATATCATGTGTATGCTGGTTCAGAGATAACATTGTTCGACATGGTGCTTCTGAGATGTTTTTATTTTTGTTGTTGCTGAAATACTGGAATGACAGTTATTCATGTTTGTGGAAATGCCCAATAGATATCTTTTGCTGCGAAAGAGATTGATGTGGTGGAATGGAAGGGAGACATTCTTACCGTTGGTGTCACTGAGAAAGACTTGGCGAGGGATGAGAACTCGAAGTTCCAAAACTCAATTTTGAAGACACTAGATTCGAAATTGGGTGGTCTCTTATCAGAAGCCTCTTCGGAGGAAGATTTCACTGGAAAAGCTGGACAGTCTACCATTCTTAGGCTTCCTGGCATTGGATCCAAAAGGGTTGGCTTGATTGGCCTTGGACAATCAGCTTCATCTACAGCGGCATTTCGAGGTCTCGGTGAGGCTGTTGCAGCAGCTGCTAAGGCTGCTCAAGCAAGCAATGTCGCAGTTGTGCTGGCATCTTCTGAGGGTCTCTCGAATGAGTTGAAGCTTACTAGTGCTTCAGCAATTGCTTCTGGTAATGCATTTTATTTAGTTTATATTTTAGTTATTGTTAATACTTAATAGTATGCTAGCTTTCACCTGATGATCTCTCAGACAAACAAGAACTTTAGTCTTTGGCAGTTATCATAATTGGTATTAATTCTAGTTATCTATGGCTTTATAATAGGTACAGTGTTGGGTATACATGAAGATAATAGATACAAATCTGAGTCAAAGAAACCGGTGCTTAAATCTGTGGATATTCTTGGTCTTGGAACTGGACCTGAATTAGAGAAGAAGCTCAAGTATGCTGAATATGTATCTTCGGCTGTTATTTTTGGAAAAGAGCTTGTAAACTCTCCTGCCAATGTTCTTACCCCTGGTTCGTATAATCTCCATTGTTGAAGTTTTTGTTTATCTATCTTCCTCTTATTCTGTCTTATTTGTCATTTAGCTTTTATTTTTCTTTTATTGCAAATGTTAATTGCTACTATTCAATGAGGTGGTTTTTAGTATTTTTGTGAATTTTGTCCCTTATATTTCAGCGGCACTAGCAGAGAAAGCTTCAAAGATTGCTTCCGCGCACAGCGATGTTTTCTCTGCGACAATTTTGAATGAAGACCAATGTAAGGAATTGAAAATGGGTTCCTATTTGGCAGTTGCAGCAGCCTCTGCAAATCCACCACATTTCATCCATTTGTGCTACAAACCTTCAAGTGGACCTGTTAAAACAAAATTAGCCTTAGTTGGAAAGGGATTGACTTTCGACAGGTAATTATTTTATTGACGAGATTAGGTGTTTTCTTGTTATTTATCCTTGTGGAAAACAGCGATTAGTGGGCACGGGGTAGAAAATCAGGGTGAAAATCAGATCCTTTTGGTGAATTGTAGGTTTGCACTATGAAACTAATTAATCTATTTCTCTTTCTTCCATCTAACTGCATGCACTCTGGCTGTGGACAACTATTTATATTTTCTTCTTATTCTTTTTGTTGCAGAATTATCATTCCTCATAGTAAACTTGTTAGAACTTAAATTTTTTTCTTCTTTCTATTTGCATTTACTTCACACTCTGTCTTTTTTCATATTTGTTGAATAAATATTTTCTATGTTATCAGTGGGGGTTACAACATCAAGACAGGACCTGGCTGTTCAATTGAACTCATGAAATTTGATATGGGAGGTTCAGGAGCCGTTCTAGGTGCAGCAAAAGCCATCGGTGAAATTAAACCTCCTGGAGTAGAGGTAATATGACAGTCTTCTTATTTCCTTTGCAACAAACAATACCTTAGTTCATCCTCAAGTGTTAAATTTGTGCCGTTAATTTTTACTTTTTTTTTTCCTTCTTGAATCTTGTAAAGCATGGTATTGTGACCTAATTAGGGGCCTTGTACATATTTAGGTCCATTTCATTGTTGCAGCTTGTGAGAACATGATAAGTGGAACTGGTATGAGGCCCGGAGACATTGTCACAGCTTCCAACGGGAAGACGATTGAGGTATAAATTTTCTTATGTTTATGAAAACAAATATTTGATAGACAAATTCAAAAGAGTAGGTGTTTAGGACTTTATTGTTGGACAATAGTTGTAAATTTTCATTGATTTCTCTCTTTATTGTAGGTCAATAACACTGATGCTGAAGGTAGACTTACGCTTGCTGATGCTTTGGTGTATGCTTGTAACCAAGGTGTAGACAAGGTACATTAGATATAGAATACACAATCGTACACTTTTTTTTTTTTTTTTTTTGTTTAACCTGAACTTGGTGAATTGTTTCTATCTTTAAGAGATTGGATGCACAGAAATTCCTGGAAATTAATATTTTTTTCAACTCCAGATAGTCGAGTAAATTCTGTGTTATGGACGTAAATTTTGAAACACTATTTGATGTCTTTTATAGCCTTAAGATTTATTGACACCCTCGTTTAATTTAGAAGAGTCAAATAGTAAAGGTTGGCCCTTTCAAAAAAATAAAAGTAAAGGTTGGCATATTGCTAATTTTTTCTAAAAAATGAAATAAAGACTAGGATTTGATTGGCATTTCCAATTACTAGTTTCTTTCTTGGCCTATACATTTGATTTTTTCGCCAGGATTAATCATATGAAAACACTTGGTTTTATTTGGTTTCCCAGTAGTGTTCATATAACCAAATCAACCAATATTTTTAAATTATCCAGTTACATTCTATCATATTGTGGCCTATCAAATTTGAGTGAAGAGTATTCAAACACATGTTTTGTAGAAAGTTGTAACCAATAGCATATTGATTTGCCTTGCAGATAATTGACCTGGCAACATTGACCGGGGCTTGTGTAGTCGCTCTTGGGCCCTCAATTGCAGGTATGTAAATCATCTTGTAAGAATCACTGAATCTGTGGCAATGTTTGGATAAGGCGACCATGTCGGGTTCTAGTTTGGAGAACTATAGAGAAAATTACTCCCCATACTATTAAGTAAGAACTGTAAGATGCATAATTAACTCATGCAGGTTTTAGAAACCATTAGAGTTGGCAATTAGAGTTTCAGGTAGGGTACACTTTGAAAAGATCTAACCCACAAGAGGTTGTGGGTTGGGTCAATTGTGGGGGTGTAATGGACAGTGAGTGGGTTGACAGATGCAAAAATCTTGCACGGCAAACAAACCCGTCCCGAAAATTAAGCGGGCCTATTTTGTGCGACCCAAACTTGTAAACATGCGGGTTGGATTCTGGGTGTCTGCGGCTTTGAGTCTAAATTGCCAGTTCTAACCTCCATCTTTCACATCACACAATAACCTTATGTTTGCGAGCATCTAATCTTGTTGTCAATTATTGATTATTTCTATTGCGCATACAGTCTCTTATATGATTTCTGAGTTCTCAGTATAATGTTGCTAATTTCATCATTAGGTGTCTTTTCGCCAAGTGATGACCTATCAAAGGAGGTATTTGCAGCATCAGAGGCCAGTGGGGAGAAATTTTGGAGGATGCCAATGGAGGACAGTTACTGGGATTCCATGAAATCAGGAGTGGCTGACATGGTCAACACTGGTGCTCGTCCAGGCGGTGCTATCACTGCAGCCCTTTTCTTGAAACAGGTATACACTACAATAGCGTTTCTTGCTCGTCACATTCTCTATCTTTGTCGGAAATGTCGGTTGCATATTCTTGTTCCCCTCAAACATTAGCCATCAATTAGAGCTGACAATTCAGATCTTGGGTTTAGATTAAAAAGTAAAACTGTTAAGTTTCTCCCAAACCCAAAACCTGACCCGCATTTCCAAGGTTTGAGTCCCAAAAAATGGACTCGATCAAATTTTGGATTGGGGAAACCGCATGGTGGACTCGAACAGATTGCCGCCAAAACCCAACCCAACCTGCAACCCGATAGAATCTGCACCTCTTATGGATCAGGTTCGGATAGGCAATTTCGACTCGAATCCTGCATAGCCTCTCATCTATTGAAAATACCTAACTTAACCTTGAGAGTTTTACATAGAAAATGTGTAAGCTGAGTATGAGTTTCCGAGTCGAATTTCAGGTGCTTACGGGTTCTGGTGCAAATTTCTATCTCTACTATTAGCTTATGCCTAGAGCTAGCAATTCTGCTTCTAAAGCAGGTATTTTATAGTTTAGATCGAAAAGGCCTAATCCAGCTCCAACTCACAAGATGTTTAGGTTCGTGCGGGTTGCATGTTTTACCTATAAAATGTGCGTGCAAGTGACTCAGAATCCACAAAATTTTGGTCGGGTTTGAGTCCAAATTGCTGGCTTATCTCTATTTAACTGTCAATAACCGAACAAACCTCATTTCCCCATAGACACCATATTTATGTTCCCACTCGCTTGTGCATTGTGATATCATAACTTGCACCAATGATCCTTTCGGATAAACCTTGACGATAAAGCGTGTTATTACAGTTTGTTGATGAGAAGGTTCAGTGGATGCACATCGACTTGGCTGGGCCTGTGTGGAACGACAAGAAGCGATCTGCAACAGGATTCGGCATCTCCACTTTGGTGGAATGGGTTCTCAAAAACTCTTCATAGAAATGCAGGTTGGGATCATGGAATGTAATGTTGGAGGGAAAAAAAAAACTGTGATTTGCTGTTGGATGTTAAATTTTATGAATAAATTTGGATGGATACGTGAAAGTACCAAAAAATGAATGGCATGTTTGTTTTCAATATTACAATGAATGGTTCAATAATTATAGCCTCTTCTTCTGTTGAATAAATTAGTGTTTTTTTTTTTTGGATCGGCGAAAAAGTACTCTTCATTAGAAAAGGAAGGTAAAGACTACAAAGGATAAAAGTCAGACTTTTGGGGTTCCCAAGAAACTCGGGAAGTAAAACATTAAATGAAACACGAAACCCTAGAAACTTAGGGCGTCTGATGGTGACTGGCGGCAGATCAGGTCGAGGTGAGCGGCGGCGGCGCAAGAGGTCGTGGCCAGCCGAGGCGGGCTGGGCGTCGACGGAGC
>JAYMTA010003927.1:0-13396 GCA_036897625.1 Pelargonium cotyledonis | reverse complement strand
TGGCGGCATAGAAACCTCTAGTGCTGAGAAATTACCTTGCGCTAGCTGAGTGCGCAGGGCTAAAAAGTCCTCCTGCAGCTTTTGAACTGCCAGGATGTCCCCATGGATTTGTACGGGGATTGGTGCAGAAACGGGAGAAGCGGGGACCTGAGGAACCACCGGAATAGGAGCAAGAGGTGCTGTAGGATGTCCTCACTTCTCACTCCTCACATTGTGCTTGTGAGATGTCTTAGAGTGTATCCTGGACGAGGTTAAATTGGATGGATGCCAACTTCGGGACGTCGACTTGCCTGCGCTGAAGGCCTTTTGACTAGGCTCCCGATGGCGACGCGCCGCGGTTGGACGGACTGGAGACCTTCGAGGGGATCTCCTAGGGAATCATCAGACCGGTGACCTCTGGCTGAAGTTGGAGGCCTAGTACGGTTGTTTTCGGCGGTATGCGGCCGTGTGCGAGGATGAACTTCCTCCACGGGAATGTCTCACCCACGAAGCAAATCTTGGTCGCGATAGCATCTTCTGGCTGGTGGTTCACGGCGGTCCGCCTCTCCGGCTCTAGCGGCCCGGACTGGTGGCAGAACTACTCCAAATGTAGTTCTTCTTAGCCGATTCTGACCTGAAGCAGCTCGAACGAGCACTTCCATGAAAGTGCCAAATGTGGCCATGGCTGATGCCACACCTTGTACTAAAGGATTTGTTGCCTCCTCTTCGTCCGATCCTTCTAGATCTGGATCTAAAACAGGAGTCGGTCCGGCCGTCTCATTCGGATTCGGTGATCGGACTTCTTGAGATCCAGATCTGGGAACTCGATCTGGGTCTCGTGTTTCCCTCACAAGATTTCCTCCAGTAGGAAATCCTTCATGAATTTTAGGATTCTCATCAGATCTAGGTAGATCTGGAACTTCTGGCCGAGGCGTAGCTGCTTGGCTATGAGTCACTGGCGGTGAGGTCGTGGTAGCGATTACTCGAGTGACACGAGTCGTTCCCTTGCGGATCATCTTCATCACCAGAAAAAGACAAAGAAGAAGAAGAAGAAGAAAAGGAAGAAGAAGAACTCAAATATCAACAATCTACTCCGATCGGGAACGCAGCTTTCAAACGTTCCCAGTAATGGAACCAACTGTTTGAGCCTTTTTCGGTCAGAGACTATAACACATGAGAGAAGTATGAGGGTGAGTAGATCTATTGAGATTCCAGTGCCGGTAGAGAATAGGCGGCCACCTGAGAGCTGAACTTCCAATGAGAGTGTCTCGAGATTCTGAATTTACAAAACAAACACTAAAGCACGATGCAACTGGGGTTGGGGTTTCGGTTCATCGCCTCCGGCGTGAGAATCAGTGATCTGGTATGAAATAAAAGAGATAAATGAAACAGAGGTTTTAGAGACAGAGTTTTAGTTAGTAAAAAATGGGGATCCTTTCCTTACCACGAAGGGGGGTATTTATAGGTTTACTAGTGACTTGGGGTGCACGGTCCAGCTGGCGTGGACAGTTGTAGATGAGCTGTTCCAGTTCATGTCTGATTGTCACGGAGTGCAGTGGCTTGTCCTCGGCAAGCTTTTGCTGTTTGGGGGAGTTGCGCGAATTTGTATTCGTTTCCCGCTCAAACGATGGATGCCTGATTTCCGTTTGCTAGCGGGACTTGATCAGCGTGCTTCTCACGTGACAACTTTAATGATTCTGGAAGCAACTCTCTAGAGGACGGGTCCTCACTTATTCTGTACATTTTGGGGAGTTTTGTCTGCTTTAGGTGTGGTGATTCCGGCGAGGTCTTGCTCGTTGCTTTTTCTGAGTTCCGATGACGTTATCAATAGTGCCACGTGTTGACATCTGATTGACTACCAGTACTTGAGAATTTTGGGCATAAACAATAAGGTAATGACATGACTTGAGGTTCCCCATGCCAAAAATTCATTGAATGCACCATTGGAGAAATCAATGTGCTAAATTGAAAGTTGAAAAATCAAATCGGTTTAGCCAGAGCAATTTCAGAAGACCACTGAGGATTTAGGAACTCTGAGTTGGAAATCTTGGCATCGTTGATGAGGACAGCTAACGCCGGTGGACAGAGACAAGCTCTGGTGAAGTTTAGGCCAAAGCTTCAAAGGAGATGACGAAAAAGGGAAAAATGAGAGCATGGCGCTTGAACCGATTGGAATAAAACCCAACAAAACCGGAGAGACCTCCGATGTGGATTTTACTGGACTTGAAATGATGGTGGGATGTAGGTTCGGTCCTTCTTCAATGAATAGGCAAAGGCTCCAATTTTGGCGTGATCGACGAAATGATTAGGTGGGTATGATCAGCGGTGGCCATGCTATATCCAGCCACGGTCAAGAGCAGCAACGATAGTGTAGTGGCTCAAATCTGGCAGTGACTATAATGGTCTTCGGTGGAGTGCAGCGGAATGAGAGTGTCATTGGTGGTGATGGTGTTGCAGATCGGCGATGACTGTGCTAGATCCGGCCACAGACAGGTGTATAAGGCTCCAATCTGTGGTTTGGTGGTGAGTGGGTTTATGTGGTAAATTGGTTTCGGTGATGGCTGAAAGGGTGGCCTATGGTGAGGTTTGAGCGAAGTGAGCAGTGATATTGGAGGCGGCCGGCGATGGTGGTGGTGGAGGTTGTGAGGTTTCCGGTGTGTGGAGGAGGATCAGGGCTGAGATCGGTATTAGTTTTTTGGCGTCAACGCCGAGCTTGGGAAGGTGATACTTGAAAAAAGGATTGAAGGAGAGTGAAAGAAAAGAGAAGAGACAAGGCTCTTCGGCGGCAAAAGTCGTTGAAGAGTAGAGTAAATTGATAAGGAATGTTTGTTTCTATTGTTGTTGAGAGATAGCTCTATGATGAAAAACTTAGTTCTTGAATAACTTGTTAAGATTAACTTTAAAGATGTTCGCACTAGGTGTCTTAACAAATCAGTCTATCCACTTCATCTCATTCATTGAGAAGGTGGGGAGACAAGTTTGGAGGCACTTCGCAATAGATTCATTTGTCTTTGAAAATACGGATAGAATTTTCACTGTCCACTTAATATTTCATGTAATTTCAAATAAAAACTCTCCCTTTGCAGAGACTTTATGCATTCAGAACATAAATTTTTAACTTTGTTATTCCAATGAGTGCTTTGGACTCTATATTTGGCCACTGGAACTCCAAAGACAATATCATTGTTCTGGTTACTTATGATTATCTTGAAAATGCTTGTTGGGAGAACCTGATTGGATAGTTCTGTATTCCTTATCCAAGTTCTTCATTTTCCTTTTGGCTGAGAGAGAACACTGTGATTTATCCCATTATTTTCTTTTTCATATCTTTTTTTTCACTTCCAATATTTCGTTTTCTAAGAATCGGTTCAACCAATTAGCGAAGTAGTTTGGCATGTTAAGAGTATTCATGATAAACACTTGGAGGGAGTTTACAGTGGATCGAATGAGAATTAGCTTGTCAACTTGAGCGAGAAGACTGAGTTTCCAGCCTTGAAGCTTTTGTTCAATCATTTGTTTAAGGAAATAGAACATTTGTCTTTTTGATTTTAAACTAATATCTAAAATATCAATGTATCTTCATGGGTTGGAGATGTAATTGGTGCGTAATTCTGAAAAGTGTACTAGAGTTGCATAAGTAATATAGAACCGGTAAGTTCCGAGTATATCATCTCCACAGGGACAGGGAACAATAGTGGTAAGAGTAAACTAAGTTGTAGCTATTTAGCTCGACAGAAAATTAAACAGTGGGATACTATGTGTTGTTGATGCAAGAAAGTATATTGCATGAAAGTAAATAGCAGAAAAATAACGCAGAGATTAAACAGATGTGATAACGTGATCGGAATGCAATTGAATTATGATGGGGTAGTGTTCTAATTAACTGTAAATGATTAGTTACCTACTTTTCCATTACCCAAGCCCACTCAAATACTCAAGTGTCCACTGTATGGCTCACTTGAGACTACACGAATACACCATCCTTTGTTACTTTGCTCCCCTAGGCATATGACTACAAAAGGGTCACATACGTGTTGGCTATGCGACCAACACTATTGAAGGCATGGAACGCTCTAGAGCATGTGACTGAAAAAGGTCGTTCCACTAAATGGTTCGATTAACACGAGAAACCCTATTGTAAATGTGAGTCTCGCGTTGTCATCAAATTTGTGGTTGATCAATCCATAACTAGGTATTGCACCCAACGAACCACCATAACAAAAAGCTAATTTGACAACTAAACAATAACAATAAGCTAATTAAATACCCAAGACAACTACATCCCTACCACTAGAGATTAGTAGTTACACATAATTGCAAGAACCATAATAATGCATAAATAACAAAGTACCAATTTGATATTGCAAAACATAATAATAGATTGAACAATTTTATGAATTACAATGCCGAAAATCTAATGTATGAAATTAAAATAATAGCAAGTATAAACTCTAAACTAGTGTGGGGCGACAATTGATTGAGCGAAGGAAAACCTTACTCTTGATATGCGTAAGATCACACATTAGATGCTACAAAAAAAGCTAATCTAATATTCAATGATGGAAGGGAATGGATGAGCACGAAAGGAGCCTCTAGAATATGAGAATGAACTCAAGAGAATGGAGGAATAATAGTTGGGGGCAAGGCAAAATCGGTTTCCAACCCCTAATCCTAACTTTCCTATTTATAGAGATACACTCTGGCACTGCGGCGGAAATCAGTTTACGCCGAGGCTTGCACTGCGTCTCTTACTTTGACTCGGCGTTGACCTCTGGGGCTCCCCAGAATAATTCCTCCCATGCCGCGACGTAATTGGCAGAAAGTACACCTTAATTCTTTTCGACCCGGCTTTTGCTCCCCTTCATGCCCGAACATCGAGATAGTGAACTAGAAATATCCAAAACATTAAAACAAGGTTTTGGGGGGCATAAACGAGCATAAAATGAGTAAAAACATGCCAAAGTCGAATTACTTGTCGGTTGTGTGCAAAAACCTGTTTTCCATGTATGTGCACAATTGAGGTAAATTCTGGGCGATTCATAAGTAACTGAGGCCATGCGTAGCATAATTTGGGGTCGAATAACACGTTGAAATACAAGTTATCAGTCTCACAATTAGACAATTATGAGACTCGCTCTTAACTTATATTTTATTGATTTAGGAGAAAATTGTAGATAGTCCCAACGTACTATTGACTTAAAACATCTATCCACTATAAATTAATGCTCTTAACATCTAGCCCCCATAAACTTGCCAATTAGTTTCACCGTTAGTTTAAGTTGAAAAGACCATTATACCCCCAATTTTCATTAGCCAAACAAGCCCTTAGCAATTAAAAAAAACCCTAAAAACCTAAAACCATCTCTCTCTCACCTCCATCCTCCCTCCGCCTCTCTCTCTCTCATCTCCCGCGTTGACGCCGAGCACGGTGGAGGACTAGAGCACGGTGACGGACTAAAGCACGAAATTCACGGCGAGCATGGTGACAACGAGAAGATTCGGCGATGCACAAGCATGGTGGCATACTGAAGCGAGCTCCAGTGACGGCGTTCACGAGCATGGTAGCAGACTAGAGTGAGATTCGGCGAAGGCAGCGAAAAAGGCTCCATCTCTCGGCTGGTCTCTCTCACGGCGACGATGGTGAGATGGGGTCGGCATTCATGGCGGCGGCGTTCACCGTAGTGAATGGCTACTCATCTCCGATTTGGGTTCTGTTTGGTTTTGATTTGTGTTTATTTTTAGGTTTCCAGATCTGATTTTGGGTTTAATTTGGTTTTGATTTTTGGTTTTCATATCTGATTTGTAGTATTCATGTAAGTCCAGATCTTATTTGAAGTGTTTATAATATAGTTGAGATTTTCATATTGTTTGTAAGTCCAAATCTAATTTGTTTGATGATCTCTTTACATTTTTTATCAATGAAATTTAACAAGTTTTAGTTAATAGTTGTTAATCATCATCTTAGTTGCTATTTAAAGCTAGACTCTCTATCCCTGAATTATGTCTGGAAAATATTGCCGGAAAATTGGTAAGGAATTGTTAAATTTTTGTCGGAATCTGTAAATACTGGTCGGGATCTGGAAATATGTCCCAAAATCTTCAAAAACTTGAAGTTTCCGGTACAGGAATCTTCAAGTGTTCTTTGTTGTTCTTGAATAAATTCAAAGTCACATGCCTATCATGTGATGAGAGATGACTTTTTCATCCAAAATTCAGCGGATTATGTTAAAATGGCAACTATAGAGGGGCTAGATGTTAAGAGCATTAGTTTAGAGGGGTTAGTTGTTTTAAGTCAATAGTACGTAAGGGATATCTGTAATTTCCTCTTGATTTAGTGATTGGGTGTGGCCATCGGGGCTACCCACTTTTGTGGAATAGAGAGGAGTTAGATGGGCTTTGACCCAAAACACACACGCACTCACCGTCCGACCGACTGGACGGGCGGGTTTCATCGGTGCGGGTGTGCGTGTGGGAGTGGGTCTATTTGAGTATTATTTTTTAATGCACAAAACTCTTATTTGAATTTTATCAAAAAAGTTTTCCATAACTGAACCTTTATTTTCTCCCCTATTTTTTTTTATCCAAACAGAACAAAAAAATAAACGAACTAAATAACTCATAAAACATCTCTATGTTTCGATCTCAGAGCACAAATAGTTATTCCCCGCTGTTTTTCTCCCTAACAGTTCGCACGTTATTACCGAACATTGCAGACTTTTACGTTACAGATTTTCTTTGCAAGAGAATGTTGTGGTTTATGGGTTCTTTTACCAAACATTTTTCGATTTATAGATACAAAGAAAACCAGTTTCAGAATCATCAGTTTTCAACACCTGAATCCTCAATTTCTTAAGAGCAGTACAATTTTCTGAGTGTAGTAGTTCCAGAATCGAATTCGAACGGTGCAACTCATTTTTCGATAAAGAGTGGTTTGTTTTATCCTAAGGACTTCGGGATTGCTAGTCTGTTGTGCAAAATTTCCAGGCAGTGTCACAAACGACTTAAAAAGAGCGGCCTAGTCCGCGACTCATCCCATCAATAACATTATTTTCGGTTTATTTGTATTTGTGACCCGACCCTAAGAGAGTCAAGCTAGCTAGTAAAGCCTATGAATGTATATTCATAAGTTATGCCAACAATAGTAAAATATATTGGTTCTTCGATATTAAAAGTCGAGTGATAATAGAATCAAATGATGCAGACTTCTTTTAAGACAAATTCTCATTCAAGTCAAGAAAAAGTGGGGGTACCTCTTGAGTGCTACACCTAAGATCATTGAGACCATTGACCAAGGTGATATAGACATTGGATCGTGAAGGTCCTGATTTTTGTACTTACACTTTACAGGAGGACCTATCTTGTCTTCAAGATGCCCTATCATCATTTGATGGCGATATATGGCAAGAAGCAATTAATGATGATGTGGAATCACTCGAGTCGAACAAAACCTGGCATTTGGTGGACCTTACACCTGGCTGTAAGACATTAAGATGTAGGATCTTAAAGAATAAACTTAGACCTTATGGCACAATAGAAAACTATAAAGCTTGTTTGGTAGCCAAATGTTTTAGGCAACGAGAAACACAGATTTCTTTGATACATATTCTCTAGTTACTAGAATTACATCCATCCAAGTGCTTATAGCTCTAGCTTCCTTACACGATCTAGTAGTGCACCAAATGGATGTAGAAATTACATTCTTGAATGGTGACCTAGAAGAAGAAATATACATGGAACAACCTAAAGGGTTTGTTATTATCGGCCTAGAAAACAAAGTGTGTAAGTTAGAAACATCATTATATGGTTTGAAACAAACTCCCAAACAATGACATGAGAAATTTGACAACTTAGTCATGTCGATAATAAATCCAAGAATCAATAAAAATATAGCCAGGAATAAATGCCTTTGCCCTATTTTATACAAAGTTTATGCTTTTTTGTAAGTAAACGAAAGTGACAAATGCTTCTTTCATAAGTCTAATAATGAGAATTGCACTATTATATGTTTATATGTGGATGACTTGTTGATATTTGAATCAAATATTCACGTTGTGAATGATGTGAAGACTATGCTATGTGAGAATTTCGATATGAAGGATTCAGGAGAAACGAGTGTAATCCTTGGCATTTGAATTAATATAACAAAAAAGGGAATTTCTTTGGATCAATAACATTACATTGAGAAGATTCTAAAGAAATATACTTATTTTGATAGTAAACCACCGTGCACACCATATAATCCGAGTGTCAAACTTTTTAAGAGCATTGGTGACAATGTTAGACAATAAGAATATACGAGCATCATTGACAGCCTTCGGTATGCCACTGATTGTACTAGACCCGACATTGCATATGTTGTGGGATTGTTGTGCCAATTTATCAGTAAACCTAGCAATGAACACTGGAATTCTATAGAATATGTTATGAGATACCTTAAACGCGTGATGAACTCATATTACATTATCAGAAGTTCCCAGCTGTCCTTGAGGGATACAATGATGTTGATTAGAACACTTTTATGGATGATTCCAAGGCTACAAACGACTATATCTTCAGCATATGCGGTGAAGCAGTATCTTGGAAATCAAAGAAACAAACTATTCTAGCTCAATCAACTATGGAATTAGAAATGATAACACTTGTCTCGGCAAGGGAAGAAGCAAGTTGGTTGAGAAGTTTGTTAAATGAGATTGCCTTATGGGAAAAATCACTTCATGTTGTGTTACTACAATGGTAAGAGACGACAAATACGTCGTAAGCACAACACTGTTAGAGAGTATCTCTCTACATGAGCTATTAGAGTGGATCACATACGCACACATGAGAACTTAGCTGATCATTTGACGAAATGACTAATCAGGGAGAAAGTCCATACAACCTCAAAGGGTATGGGACTTATGCCTATGGATTGATAAATCACTCATGATGGTAACCCGACTTATGGACTGAAGATCCCAAGAAATAAATTCAGTGGGCAATAACAAGTTATGATGTGATATGGGTTTCGAACATGCTGAAGCATGTATTCCCAAAGCGATTTTAAGGTTGAGTTAGTAAGTACTCTTATTGAGTTGCATACTCCAATTGGAGTGGAGTACCAAGCTACGGGAGTGTTCTTGATAGACTCACCTATGTGAATGTGGAAGTAGGGCCGCTTCCTATGAAATTTATGAGGCAAAAATTTCTAGCTAGAGTGTTCACTATACTGGGATAGACGTGCTTATCCATTAACACACAAGTCATTGTGAAAACTACACTAAAAAAGGGTGGGTGTGGCACGTTGTCTGAGATAGAGTGTAAGACTACGAGTCACTCTTGTTAAATCGGAATCGTATTCATTTATGCAAAAGTTCAATTCATAAGACACATTTGTTTATGTTCATTCTAATGGGTTTTATTGAGCTTCTAGATGATAAAAATATTTTTTTAAATTCAAGTGAGGGATTATTGGAACTTGTGTGTGAATATTTGAAAAAAAAATGCTTTTGTTGGTATTAGGCTTATCCCACATCGGGCAAGTATGAGACTCTCTCATGATTTATATTGTATTGGTTTTTTGATTGGGTGTGGCCCTTGGGGATAACCACTTTTGTGACAAACAGAGGAGTTAGATGGGCTTTGGCTCAAAACATGCACGCGCGTGCGCTATTCAACCAACTGGACGGGCGGCGGGTCAGTGAGGGTGCAGAGATCTATTTGAGTATTATTTCTTCCTGCGCAAAACTCTTATTTGAAGTTTATCAAAAACACTTTCCATAATTAAACCTATATTCTCTCCCCTATTTATTCTCCGTCGTTTTTCTTTCTAACAGTTCGCACTGCAGACTTTTAAGTTACATACTTTCTCTGCAAGTGAACGTTGTGGTTTTTGGGTTCTTTTACCAAACGTTTTTCAATTTATAGATACACAGAAAAAACCAGTTTCAAAATCATCAGTTTTCAACACCTAAATCTCTAATTTCTTGAGAGCAGTATAGTTTTCTAGGTGTAGTAGTTCCATAATCGAATTCGAACGGTGCAACTTGTTTTTCGGTAAAGAGTGCGTTGTTTTATCCTGGGGACGTCGGGTTTGCTAGTCTGCCGTGCAAATTTCTAGGCAATGCCGTGAGCGTCTTAAAGAAAGCGACCTAGTCATCGACTCATCCCATCGGTAACATTATTTTCAGTTTATTTGCATTTGTGTATTAACAATTTACAGTCTAAAAACCGATTCAAATGTTTAAATTAAGCTACGAAGGTGATGACAAGAGTCTATATAGGGTTGAAGAATTCAATAAAGTCACTTGTGAAGAGAAGATTGTTGACTTTTATTTTCATGAATTGTTGGTTTTCTATTAGAAGAGTCGAAAAGCTTGTAGTTGCAAGCAGGAAGAGATATGAAGATAGCATGAGAACTTTTTTGGGATAAAGTCATGCTACTCATTTTCGTTATTAATTAGGACCGTAAAGGTAACTTGTCGATTGCGATGATGCAGTCTCATATGACTTTGTCATAGAATCCCTGAACTTTTAGAGTTTTGAGGAAGTAGTCTCATATGACTGTCGTAGATTTTTGAAACATCCATTTTGAGACCATCTCAAATAGTGTTTTTTTTTTCTTTTTATCTCTTTTTTGGTTTTTTAATGGAATGAAGGATCTCGTTTTATTATTTAAAATAATGTTGTCTTGAATTATTTGTTTTATGGAATAAAACTATTTTGTGAGAGAGAAATAAAATTGTTGATAAAAAAGTTTAGTCTGTCAGTCAAGATCTTGAAAATATATTTTGTAGCTGAAATCAGAAAGACTAATTGGTTTGAAACCAACGGAGAGTGAACTTGACCAAATTTAGGGATAAAAGCTACTCTCTCCGTTCCAAAATGAATGTCTTGTTTGTCTTGCATTTTTGTCCCAAAATGAGTGTCTTGTTTCCTTTTTTAGTAAGTTAGTTACGCATAAATTTTCAATAATATTCTTATAAAAAGTTAGTTAGGATCTCTCAAGACATGATCATGAGGATATAATAGTAAACATACCACACTAACTAACTTCTACTTAATTTTTCTCAAAATAGAAAGAATTACAGTTATTTTTAGACGGATGGAGTATATGAGTTTTGTTCAAATATCTTAAGATGTGCCCTGAGAAAGGAGAGCATCACAGTTGTACAACTATTTTGACAAATGATGAATATAGTAAAGCAAAACCGAAATATTTATGAGAAATCTAAACACCACCTAACAAGATAAGAAATATATCGCTTATGCACCATAATCTTGGTACAGAGTGAATATAAGAAAGTGTATGTAGCAGCTACTATAATATATTTTCAAAGCCTTATGGCTAGTATATATGGTAGTACGTAATCCATATTAAATAATGATAGTTAAGTTAGGTGACATCAAATAATTATAAATAATGTTGAATACAACCATTTTACTAACAAAATAAGGAGAGGCCTTCCTCAACCATTCAACACACTTACTCACCAACTTCACCAAAGAACCAGCTAAGAAAGTTTGTACAGTTACTGTGATGGAAAGTCTCTACCAAGAAGCAACACCACCAAAGATCCAAGACCTCAAGATCACTATCCATGACTCCACTCTGGTTTTTCCTTGTCAAGAAACCAAGAAACAGTCAATTTTCTTGTCCAACATAGATAAGGTTCTCAACTTCAACGTGGAGACCGTCCATTTCTTTCCCGGCCGGCAAGATTTCCCGTTCAACGCGGTCGTGGAGAGGACCAAGTCGGCTCTGGCCAAAATATTGGTTCCGTACGATTTCTTGGCCGGGAGGCTCAAATCTAATGCGGAGACCGGCCGTTTGGAGCTGGACTGCAATGGCGCCGGAGCTGGATTCGTGGTGGCGTCTTCAGAGTACGCATTGGACGACGTCGGTGACCTGGTTTATCCAAATCCGGCCTTTGCCCAGCTCATCGTAACCAACTTGGATTGTTTGGAACCCCGTGACCAACCATTATGCGTATTGCAGGTATTGAAATTCGATCTTACTTTTCTTCTCTTCAGATATCAAATTCGAGATTTGATTAATAAAAAAAACAACTGTTGCACCTCTTAAAATACAAGTTTCACTTTCTCAAGCAGAAAAATGTTTATGTTTTTGTTTTGTTTTTGTTTTTAGGGCTACCTATTTTTAGAGGCAAGGATGAGATTTGAAAGCGGAAATTATTGAGGTTGATAGACTCATTTTTATAACCTCTCACTTGAAATAGTGATTTGAAAGTTAGGACTACTTGAACATAGTACCGTACTTCTCAAATCTGGCACTGTACATACATAAATTATTTAATGTGTAGCTCTTTTTATAGCATAAGTATAAGAAAATGAATTCGGCCATATCTAAAAAAATTAAGAAATGTCTATATTCACAAAATTATTATTGTAGTGAAAAATATTATAGACATTTTTTTTCTTCTACAAACACGAATATCATACTCACCCCATTAAAAAATAATGTTCTAGGTAATTGTTTATTAATTTTTTGTTAGAATTTAGTGCACATATTTTTTTTGTATATACCCTCCTAAGTTGATAATTTATGTGTAACTAGCTAACCATTATAAAAAAAAATTAACCATTAAATTCGAACAAATTTTATAGAAAAAAATAAAGAAGAGAACAAATGAAGTAAACGATAATGTATTTTCTAGATGACCAGTTTTAAACATTTTACTCACTCTCAATAGTTTAAATAGTTTTTTTTTTGTGCCTTTATATATTGTATTTGTATATTTCAATGTTCTTAAATTGTAAATAACTAATTTTCCTTCGAAAAAAATTGTAAATAACTAATTAATTTAATCGAAAATTTGGTGTATCAACTAATTAATTCTTAATCCTTTTATGGCTAAACATAATTAATGTCATATTCATTACCAAAACTAACAAAACAATTTTTGGAATCAAAATACGACACCGTTGTTAACGGAGAAATATTACGTTCTTGTTTATTAATGAGGTCACGATTGTGGTAAAGATGTGGTACTAAAAACAGCTAACATGGTGGTCTCCACAAATAATTCAATCCAGCAATAAGCATAATATAATGTAATTCCAAATACAAATTAAAGTAGAGAACCAAAGTTTCAATTAAACTTACCTCATATTGGGTGTCAAAATTTTCAACCTCTGTTTTTCTTTTCTTTTACTCCCTATGTAACTGTCCCACCTTCCACACAGTATTTTTGGAGCCGGTAATTAAGATTTGCGAAATGTCAACCTCAAGTTAGTTGAAGGCTATAAGCTCTGAAAAGATGACACCTATATGAATATAATTGTGAAATTACTACTATATAATTTTAAATTTGTGATTAAGATTATATAACCATAACCATCTTTCCTTCAAAAAAAAAAAAAATATATATATATATATATAGAGAGAGAGAGAGAGAGATAGAGAGAGAGAGAAAGAGAG
>JAYMTA010003926.1:0-13397 GCA_036897625.1 Pelargonium cotyledonis | reverse complement strand
TCGGATGGAGAGAGAGAGAGAGAGAGAGAGAGATCATTCATAATTTGCTATTGAATTTCTCTATCTATTTTCTTTCTCTCTCTCTCAAATGCTCTCTATGAGCTTCATGTATTCCTACAGAGATTTATTCTCACGCTTAAGGTGGCTCACCTAAATTTTACCCCTTTTAATTTTTAAACGTGTAAGTCTACCCACTCCTCTAACCTTGTAAGTCTACCCATTCCTCTAAACGTGTATGTCAAGCTTGTAAGTCTACCCATCTCTCAGTCTTCACGCTTAAGGCGGCTCACCTCCATTTTACAAGCTTAAGGCGACTCAATCTTCATTCGTCGATTCACCTCCTTTTAACCCTTTTTAATTATATTTGGAAGTTTTAGAAGAAACAAAATTCAAAAATCTCGATGGGTAGAGATGTTATTATATATAAAAAAATAGATTTTTTTAAATCTTGTAATTCTACCCACTACTCTAAGCTTGACATAGAACACGACAACCTACTTGAAACATAAGTCGCCTGATTCACAGACTTACTAACAAATCAAAATTTATACTATTTTTATGTTCAACAAGATTCAAGGTACGTATCACCCACAATCAAACAGAAGAACTGATTTTATCATTTCTTTCGATATGCACGACTTCTAAAACTTGAAATCATAGTCCACCACAAAACTATTTCCAACAAGAGAAGACAAAATAAAACTTCCAACATGGGAAGACAAAACTAAACTTTCAACAAGGAAAGACAGACTGTAAACTCTACCAAGAGAGTAAAAAAACTATAAACCCATTATAACAACTAAATAATTTGAAACATAAAAACATGAAAAGAATTAATCTATCTGTAGTAAACATACTCTCACAAACTGGACAATAATGAATGCAGAGATGGTAATACGTCGTCTACAAGTAAATTGAAAGAGATGAACCGATAGTGATAATGAAACCAATAGAAAAACAAGACTAATCAGGTGAAATCTACTTAATTTGTGTTTATTCGATAGAAATTATGCGCGCAAAAAACTATTGAATCATCGTCTATAGAAAAAGATCGACAGTGGTTTTAACAAAAAAAACATTTTGATGTAGATCTAAATATGATTGTTAAGGTTTTCGTAGAGACATTCACCGGTATCTATGGTTACTCTAAACTTGTAAGTTGTAAGATTTGATTTTGATAATTGTAAATAAATTTTTTCTAGAATGTCATTTGACGAATTTGAGTGCCAAACTTAAACAATAACAATTTTTATATACCAAAATTTAAAGTAAATGATTTTTTTAATACTTGATAAAATTAATGGGCTGCATGCAGACTTGGCCCATGATTGATGAGTTAGTCCCTCGTCGATAAAATGTGTCCCTAATAGTAATTGTTCATTTTTTAGCACGATTTGTTTAGGGGATTGGCCCACATCTGACAAACCGAGCTGATTTCTACCTCTAGTTATTCAGATTCGTATCAACAATATAACAGGATAAACTTATTTAATCACATTTTTTTATAAAAAGAATCACTATCATAGTAATTTATAAATGAAAGTAATACAAAATAATCTTTAAATATGTGGGTCCTAAATGGGATTGCTCAATTGTTAAGGCACACACCTCTTTGTGTGGGGTCATGGGTACAAATCTCATTTAGTCAAGTAGAGTGGGCTTTCTTTTAGGTCAAGCTATACTAATGTATCCCAATTAAGGATGTTTACTTGACTGCCATTGTTGATTAAGATATGCTCGATACGAGCTTGGAAGACGCTGGCAAAGATGGCGGCCAGTTCATGTATCATTACCTTGGGGACAACTCTCCCTCCAAGAAGAGGATTGTCTTGGACCAATCGATTAGGATACATGAATTGTCAATGTTGAAGGCACAATTTTTTTTTTACTTGAGAAATGGAACCCCACTGCACAACATGAGTTGTGGGGTTGCATGATTTATTGCGAAAAGGGTGTCGCACATTTATTGGCTAGCATTAGCTCATTTGCAATTGAAGAAATTGCGCAAGTTGGCATCCATTGGATTAGTATTTCCATATTCTTTCTTAGGTTTTTAGCTTTTCTTTTAGTGTAAGAGTTGACTCTGCCCCTCTGCCCTGAACGGTCTTGGATGGATACGATGCACATTACATGCCAAGCCTATGGTTTCAGCTTTTCTGCAACTTAGGAGAGGTCCTCCACCGTGGGACTCGGATCCACGCAAGGGAAATGGGCATCACATTTTGTCTTCCTCCCGTGTGAATGAGTCATATCAATTGATATAGAAGGTTAGGAACAAAAACTTTCAAGTTGTTCCCGACAATAAAATCAACATAATCGGCTATTTTTATGGTTTAAGTGACATAGTAGAATTATTTTGTTATATTGTCCACATGATATACAATGATCCTAAGTGTAGTGCTCTAAATAAAATATCTATCGTCGGCGTTTAAAGTCCATCATCGACGTCAGATGTTAAGGGTATGCCGATCGTCGTGCTTCAGACCTGTGACGTGCGCGAGACAACACAATAAAGAACGATGACCCGGTGTGGCTTCGGAACACTAACTCGGATGTGAGAGTAAGATCTTGGACGGAGTCATAATAACTCTAAAGAGCATTTCTAGAGAGATAAACAAAAAAGAGAAAATTAATATGAAATTGTGATATTTCTCTCTCTTACAAAGAGATAAGTATTTGTACTTTCTCTCATTCATCACCATGTGTTAGCTTTTGATTGGTTGATGATGATGTGGGATCCACCTTGGGCTAACTTGTGGCTTGGGCTTCTTGCCTCCCAAGCGCGCTCCTCACGGGTGTCGGGCGTGTTTTAGATTCCTCGTACGTATTTTGCATGTTGAGGCTTCCATCAAGTTCCCTAGAAGCCTCTAAAATGTGGGCTACCTTTCTAGGGTCTTGAGAACATGGTTCGTATGAGTTTGATGTTTTGGGCATCGAGGAAATTTAGTGGGAACTCGGGACGATGACTTGAACCCTAGAAGCCGTTGCGACCATTAAGGCGTGTGTGTTACTCTGCGGATGTGCTGCACTTTGAGAATGTACAGACCTACCTCAATGCATATTACATTGCAAATATACTCCACCTTACAAACGCATTTCAGTGCATGTGAGCTTACAGACATTCTGCACCTTGAGGGTGTACAGATGCACCTCGGTGTATGTGACCTCACTAATGTTGTTTGACGTCAATGACTTTAGGGTGTCTCATGACTCAGAGCGCACATGATTGTTTTAGGCGTCGCCGATGACTTAGGGTGTGCGCAATGGCTTGTAGCATCGCTGAGTGACATTGGACGTGACCCATGAGTTGAGGTGTGTGCGATTGTGAGTGACTTTATTCGTCTCTATCGAAGAGATTATGAGTGATTCTGCGAGGCCATGGTTCGGGAGCAAGGGTGCAGATCCCCTTTGTTAGATGAAGATGACATGATGCTCAGACACCACATGTAATGTTGTAATGATCATATAAACTTATGACTTTTTGTGTAGCGTTAGTAGTCCCCCACTTCAAGCGATTATAATTTATTAGAGTAGGACTAAAGTAGATTTCTTTAGTTGAACATAATATTTCATTATTTTTCGCCAAGAACCTTTCAATTTTAAATTTTCAAAATTTTACTTTTTTATTATTGAATTTTGGGCAAATTGTATAAAACCCCCACGGGGTTACCCCTTAGAGAAATAACTAAACAAAATTACCATTTTCATTAAGTTGGATGAAAAGTGTGATACAAAATATCATGTATTGTGCACGTACTGTGTAATTTTTTTAGTGATCGAACTACCATTGTCTTCTTCTTTTTGAATTGGTTGAAGAATCTGATGACCATATGAATTTTTCAGTCGCCGGAATCTGCATTTTGTGACTGAAATTTATGAACATGAATCAAATCAGATCTAAACCAAATTAAACCAAATGGATTATCACCAAATCAATTAATAATTTGAACCAAACCAAATCAATTAATGAACCACCACCAATGAAGCCCATATATGGAGCTGTGGCCATGTCCATTCGACGGTGGATTACGGTGCTCAACGATGGTGCAACGGTGGCGCCAACCGTGAGGAGATCGAAACCAGATGGTCACAGCTAGCCGTTGACCACAGGGTGTCGCTACTGGTGAGGTGGAGCCACCGAAGGAAGGGACATGATCGTCGTCTTCAAGCATGAGGAACGCGCAGATCTGAAACCATCGAGCACGCCATCGTCTTCTAAAATTGTCAAGCCATATAGAGAATGAGAATGGAATTTATGAGTTTCATTGTTTGCTTATTTCATTTCTCTTCATCTATATCTAGCTAAATTTATATTGTGTGTGGATTGTGAGCCCTATAAATGAAGATTGTTGGGTGAATTGATATGATAGTTTATAGGTTTTTGTTCCTGGAATTTTCTTTGAACTAATTGATTTTCGGTGTTGAGTTGTGAAATTCCACCATAATGTTTAATGATTTTTCAAGTGTTTGGGAACAAATCTTGGAATTACGGATTAAAATCTCAATGTTGGAAGGTATAGAGATTGCATTATTGCTCTAGGGCAATTCCATCGATTCCCATAGCTTGGCATGTGTTGTTGAACATTGAATCTTCAAGCGTAATGACTTAGTCCCGGGAAGGTTGATTCAAATGTGTTGCCTTTGAGTGTGACAAGCTTGTGTCACGCCAATTTGAGTAAATTAACATTTATCCTTAGCTTGATTAATTTCACACAATCACTAGTTCTATGAGAAATAATCTGCTTCGCTTTTGTATCTCTTCTCTTAATTTATACTTTGCATATCTCTTCTCTTAATTTATACTTTGCATTTGTGACATTTACTTAAATTTTTTTACATTAATTGCAATTTAATTTACATGTTTATCACACAACACATTATTGATTTCTTATTTTCTTTTATTTCAATTCCATAAGTGTCTTTGAGTTAAATTAACTATTTCATCACATAATGTGGCGCAATCCCTATGGATTCGTTTACTCGAAATCCTCAGGAGCTCAATCTTATTACGACACAATCAGTACATTTGTCGATGAGATAAGTCCACATGGAATGTTGTCATCACTGTCTCATCGTTGACATGGCTCACTTGTATAAAACCTTGCAAAATCGTTCCACAAGCACCGCCAGAGACTCTTTCTTCTTTTGCTTAATGTCAATATAAGTCATTTAAAACTTAATGGCCATGCCCATGGAAGCGAGATACACGAGGAACATCTTCCATATTGATCCCATGAGGCTATGAAATTGTTGGAGAGATTTTGGAACAAGCTTTGGCCTGGCTCCTTTAGAGTGCATGCAAAGAGCCAGCACCGATTTCATCACACTCCATTTTTCGTTGCATCTGCAGTTCAAAGCTTGATGCAAATTCTAGGGCGTTTGTTAGTCTATCGTAGGTCTTTTCTTGGACTGGATCCTGAGGTTGTTGGAATCAACCTGAAGGCCAATCTAATATGATTATTTACAAACAAAAAAAAAAGGATAATTGTGGTTGCGACTCCAGTGGACTCCATCTAAATTTTGAGTCGTTGAACCTCATCTTGAAGGGTCATGAGGGCATGATTCTCATCGCGAGCCAAGTTGGGAGCATGAGATCTCTCGATTATTTTGTGCTTTGGAAGATGATTGTTTAAGCTTACCACAATCTCTTGTTCGAGGGTTTAGACTATAAATAATATCATTGATGTAGTATATTGGCTCACCCTACGTAGATGAAGGTTCACCTACGACCTCAAACTCACCTTAAGTTTAGTGTGTGGAGGTCATTCGTCATTACGATAACACTTAAGGTATGCAGAGTCCTTTTCGAGGGAGTAGTTGTCATGAAAATCACAAGCTCGGGATTCGTGATGGTCATGTGCAGTCCAACATGTTTGATCCATGCGAATTGGATACCATTCTGCTCATGCGCCCCAGGTTGCGGTTGAAGGGGGGTGAAGTTGTAGAGGCAACACCATAGCAGACAGGATGGTGCGCATTACTGCGGAACGAGTCATGACATCATTGATTTCTGCTATAAGGGGAGTGTCACCTGGAGGTGGCGAGACAACCATGAAATTGGCCGACGGGATTTGAGTGATGTCCTCTGTCTCTGTAAGAGTTGATTGTGCCCTCAAAATGGTCTTCGACGGATGCGGTGTGTATGGAAAGCCAAGCCCGTAGTCTAAGCTCGTCCGCAATATAGAAGACGTCCTCCGTCGTGGGACTTGGATCTGCACGAGGAGGAGAGGCATTGCATCTTGTCTTCATCTCGCATGAAATAGCCTTAGTAAACTGTCTTGCGCGGTTAGGAACAATGACTTTCAAGTTGTTCCCAGCAAAAGTTACACTTGAAACACCTACTTTTATTGGCTAATGTGGCATACTAGATCATTGTTGTCGTTTTTTCCACGTATTAGAAAATTATCCTAAGTATAATATTCTAACTTCAATATATATTGTCAACGTTCAATGTCCGTTGTCGACATCGAATGTCATGGCTATGTCGCCCATCGTGCTTCAGACAAATGATCTCCGCGAGGCAACACAACAAAGAACAATGATACCTGGAGTGGTATCAGGACACCGCCTCAGGTGTAAGAGTAAGATCTTAGTCAGAATCACAATGGTTCTAGAGAGCGTTTCTAGATAGATAAATTAAAGAGAAAAAAATATGTAATTTGAGATCCCTCTTTTTACTGAGAGACGAGTATACATAGTTTATCTCAATCATCACCGCGTGTCAGTACGTGATTGGTTGATGACGATGTGGGGTTCATCTTGGGGCCCATTTGTGGCTTAGGCTTCTTACTTCCCGGGTGCACTAATCGCGGATGCCGGGCGTGTTTGAGAGTCCTCGCATGTCTTTTGCATGTTGGGGCGTCCTTCGAAACCTCTATAAGTCTCAATCATGCGGGCTAGTACTATTATAGGGTCTTGAGAACGTTGTTACTATGAGATTGATGTTCCGGGCATCGAGAAACTTCAGTGGGAACTCGAGATAATGACTTGAACTCTACAGAGACAATTTGGGCATGTGCGTTATTCTGTGGATGTGTTGCACCTCATGCGTACAGACACACCTCAATGCATGTTACATTGCAGACGTGTTGCTCTTCGAGGGCGTACAAACACACCTCAGTGCATGTGACATTGTATACGTATTGCACCTTGAAGGTGTACTGATGGACTTAGTTGTATGTGACCTCGTTGACGTTGTTCGACGCCAATGACTTCGGGCGCGTTTGCACATGATGGCTTTGAGTGTGCACAATGGTTTATAGCAATGCAAAGTTACTTCGAGTGTCGTCGATGATTTTGGCCACGAACTATAAATCGAGGTGTGTGCGATGACTTCAGGCATTACGAGTGACTCCAATTGTCGTTGTCGAAGGGATCAAAAGCGATTCCATGAGACCGTAGTTTGGGAGCAAGTTCATATATCCCTTTTGTGAGATGCAGATTATGTGATGTTTTGGTGTCACGTGCCATGTTGCAATGACAAGATAAATGTATGACTTTTTAGGTAGCATCAACAACCCAAACTCAATTTAAATTTATCAATGCTAAAGTAGATTTCTTTAATCAAATGGAATATTTCAACATTTTTCGGTACGACACTCTCAATTTTAAAATTTTAAAATTTTGATTTTTGATTGATTTTTCGTTTTTGCTAGGGTGCACAAAACTACTATACAGTCTGCAGCATCTGAACGCAGCCCTTAATAGGGCATTCTTTACTCTTTCTTCTCCTTCTTTACGCTCCGCCGTTTCTGTCGTTCCAACCTAGCAAGGAGGGGCGGTCGTTTCGCCGAGGAGCAACCCCGTGAACCTCGGCAGCCGTGCTCCTCCGTTTCAGGTACGTACGTACGTTCTTCATTTCATTTTTTTTTTGCTGTCGTTTTCTGCTCTCGCCGGTGATGGCCCCTGTCCGGCGAAAGGTCCGGTCATGGGACCATGCTTCCGGTGGCAGGTCACATTGGATCTCCGTTCCTTTTTTTTTCCCCTTGATGCTGCCGTTGGCTGCTGTGTTTTGCTTGGCTGTGGTGGCTGTGATCGTACGTCCGGCGGATTAATGGAACACTTATCTGAAGAATAAAAAATTACTGAATAATTATTTTTAGACATTTATCATATTAAATAAAATAAATTGCACGTAACCCTCCACATGGGTTTAACAAGGGCTTTTGTTCCTTCCTTCGTCCACAGCACACGAAGCAGATCCAGAAATGCGGAGATCGATTACATCGTTGGCTCGCCCTCTGGCCAGAGGGTTTAGCACTACCACCTCCGACAAGATCGTCGCTTCCGTACTGTTCGAGAGACTGCCCGTCGTCATTTCTAAAGTCCACCCTGCAATCTATGCATTCCAGGAGTTCTCGTGAGCTTCTTTTTTCTCTACATTTTCGTTTTGTAGCTAGTAATTTGCTAAAACCCATATAGTTTATGATGAATTGAACCTGCGGTTCTAGGAAAGTTCATCCCCTTTTAGACGCCTAAGAATATGTCAAGGTGGTTTAGTCCATTATTCATTTCTTGATTTGAATATCTGATCAGAGGATATGGTTTTAGTAATTTGTTTATTTATTTGTTTTTGTGTGGGTTTAGGTTTCGGTGGAATCAACTATATCGTCGAAGATACCCAGATGATTTTTTAAACAAGTCTAGTTCTAGGTAAGATACACTACATTTATTGGTATACTGATGTTTATCTTACTGATGATTTTATGTTAGTTTCACACTGCCGAATTTCTTTCATATGCAACTCTTCACTCACCTATTGGTCATTCCTTTCTCTTCACCATCTTGTGTTTCCATTGTAGTATTAGAGTTTCAGCTGTGCATTGATACATAGGTTGAAGCAAACAAATGTGTTGGTTTGATGGATGCTGATCAGTACGTATATTTGGCAAAAAAAAAAAAAAAAATTTTAGCCATACTATGCAAAACTTGTTATTTCATTGTTAATATTGTCAAGAAAACATTTTGATTACTGCATATCCGTTTTATTAATTCCATTCAGTGTTTTAAAATCCCACCTGAAGCTCAAAGCCCCAATTTTGAGCTCTACTTTCCATGAAGCTCTAAAAGCCCACACTTCTTGAGCTTTTTACATAAGCACAAAGTCCACGCTTTTGTTTATTTATTTATTTATTATTATTTAAGATTCATTATAACTCTATGTACCCTATTTTTGTGAACAGTAACTAAAATCCTTTTTTTTTTTTAACATTTCAATATTAACCTATATCTACAACACATTTTCAAGATGAAAAAAATAAAAAATTACCCAATAAAGTTTCAATGTGAATAAGAAATCACACAACATTGACACCCCTCTCCTACTCTCTCCTCCCCAAGTGCATGCTGTAGTGAACCTTCACAGTGAGGATGATGGAGATTAATGGATTGAAGAAGGCTTATCAAATGATGACTTAACCTCTATTCATGATGATCATGATCAGCGTTGGTTGTTAATTATGGTTTTTTTCTACCTCATGTTGTTTCTCACTCCATCTCTCTTTCTCATATATGCAATGAGTAACCTAATCCAATGTGCAGAACTTCGTCCTTGATTTGTTAGTCAACTTATCTGGTTATGTGCAAAAATCTTTCTATTTCTCTTCCTATCTCTTCTTCATTGAGCATATAAGAATCACATATGGGCAGAGTTGTCATGTGTGTGATAATACTAATTGCTAAAACCAGATTTGACAAAATTTTATCTGGTTACATGCAAAAGTTTCTGTTTCCGTCATTTCATCTATTTTTCTCGTATATGCACACTAGCATGGACACATACACTCTCTATCTTACATGCGTGCGTGCACACACATACACACAAATGTGCGTAGTCTCAGTGTTAGTTTGGTTTAGTAGTGCATAACTATTGTTTACAGGGGAAAAGGTGACTACCAATTTTGGTTTAGTAGTGCATAACTATTGTTTACAGGGGAAAAGGTGACTACCAATTTGACTATGTACCAGCTCCAAGGGTCACAGAAGCTGACAAAACAAATGATAAAAGGTACGAAGTAGATTTTTATGATGATATTGATATGTTAAGAAATTTTCCATGTAGATATTAAGGATTAGCTAGTTAGGATTGGTATTTTCCTCTTATGCCTCATTGTACTCTTATTGTAACACGCTATTTTTGGTAATTCATGCATGACTAACTCCCTAAAAAGTGGACAATTATTTTGTGACGGAGGGATTAATAAACTCTCTCCTTTGCTTATAAAAAAAAATTAACCGATGGTACGTTCAGAAGGATTGACTGTTGAAACTGATTTATTCTGAGCAATCATGTCTGATTATGAATCCTTTGTACTTGTTATTTATAGGTCACTACAAAGAGCACTTGATAGAAGACTGTATCTTCTTCTGCATGGTAAATCATAGGGGGCTCCTAGGGGCAAGCCAGTCTGGCATTTTCCAGAAAAAGTTTATGAATCTGAGGAGACATTGCGCGAGGTAGTAATTGTAATACATATATACCTGCTATTTTTTTCTTATCTTCATCATCTTTCAATATAAATATATTCCACATATATGCAGTGTGCAGAATCCGCATTAAAATCTGTTCTGGGGGACCTATCCCATACCTATTTTGTTGGAAATGCTCCCATGGCTCATATGGTTATCCAGCCAGCAGAAGATGTGCCAGACTCTTCTTTTAAGGTATATTTTAAGCTTAGCCAACAATTTGTTTGCCAATCTTCATTGTTATCTCTTAGTAGATTCCTCTAGGTATGATATGTTCTTTACCACTAATGGTGGCGCAGTTGGTTAATCCAGTTGTGTGAGTGGGAAGAGATCCCCGCTCAACACATTCTTGGTGATGGTGGTGTAAGAGACCACTTTGATGCCCTAGGTTAGGGTTAAGAGGCAAAGTCTCTTTCCTGTATACTATTGGTTCATTGTTCAAGCTTGTATATATTCGTCAATAAAGGTTCCTTTAGGCCGTTGCAAGAAAGGATTTCGTCACTTTTCTGTATCAAAAAAAAAAAAAAAAAATGATATGTTTTTTACCGAAATGATAATCTCTTGCATTCATTTTTAATACCTCCCAAAATAACCTCCTTTTATCCCCGTTTCTTGTTTTTGGCAGCGATTCTTCTTCAAATCTCAAGTGGTCGCAACCAATAAATTTGATATTGGGCAGTGTGATGATTTTGTTTGGGTGACCAAGGATGAAGTGTTGGAGTACTTTCCCGAACAAGCAGAATTCCTCCAAAAGATGATTATCAGCTGATACATCTCATCTCTCTTTCCCTCTAAGTTTCAGGATTTAAGATAGTTTTCTTCCTTCTTTCTCAGAGTCATTTTCTTGGATTATATGATTTTTTGATGTTGCAATAAACTATTGCATTTTCTCAACAAATGAGTGATGATATTTTGTCAATAGCTGGTCAAAATGCTTAATATATTAGTGGTATGCATTTTTGAACTTAGAGAATGTGTTGTATAGTTAAATTATGCTAATAAATGAAAAGGTTTCACATAGAATTCCTAATTTTTATTATTCGGTACCATTTGATCATTTCATTGACTTTGATGTGTGAGAAAATTACAAAACTTGAGAATGTTACTTTCTCACTGATTGATGTAATTACATATCGAGAACAGAACTTGGTTGAAGTAAAACATACAAGCTCGATAAAATTTATGTATCATGATGATTCTGGCTAAAACAAAATGCAGGCGCTTGAGTCAACGAATCCTCCAAAACTGCACCTACCTTGAGCGTTATCACATGTGCTGTAATTCCTAATACAAGAAATGAATGAATCTGGAGATTTGCAAAAAAAAATTAAAAGTTTCTTGCGGTGCACATCAGTATATTTTACAAGTAATTTGTAGACCAGCAATCTACCAATACATGTTATGTGCAAACTAAGTGCAACATTTATGCGCGTAGGGTACGGATAATATATACATATATATACACACACACTAAAAGAACTAAAAAGGATAATATTGCCTCTAAAAAGTAAAAAAAAAAAGGATTAATTACCAATTTTGTTTCTGTACTATCAAGAAATAGACTGAAATGGTATACTTTCAAATAGACTGTACGAGTCCTTGTACTATCAAAAAATGAATCTCGTTAGTCCTTGCTCTCGTGTTCCATCCAAATTGCAGTTAAATTGACTGACGTGTAATTTTTTAAAAATAAAAATAATTCAAAAATATCATTATTTGCCACGTGTCGTGTTTTGATAAAATTATATTACACAGTCAGCAATAATGTGACATTTTTGAATTATTATTATTTTGTTGTCTTGTTGATAAGACAATAAGGTACTTATCTTGCTATTTTCCTAATCATTGCATAGTTTCTTTTAACAATTTTTTGGGTATATGATTGACTTTCGCAAAAGCAGCGGTTTCTTGACAATTCAGATTGCAAAAATATGTAGTATATATTATCTATCATAGAAGTTGATTATTTTGTCATCTTATAAGCTAATAATTAAAGAACTTTTGTGAAAAGAACTCCACATTCTATTATCAGTTGTATCATTGGATTAGGGATGGTTTGGAAGTTAAGTTGCCAAGTATTGAGAAATTTCACACTAATGAAAACGGATCATATATGATGATCAAAACTCTACCCAAGGAGAAGCTGGACATGGTGGAGTATCCTATTTAAATATGGAGGGAGAGACTTTTGAAATTATCCCTATTTAAAAAGGGTAGTTTGCTAACTTTGTTAGTATGGGCAAAATGATATTTTTTGACACACATATCTCTCAAGAAAAGAGAGGAAGGGATGCTGGAATAAGAACAACAGCAAACCAAAATGCAGAATATAGAGAGTTGAAGAATAAAAAAAAAAAGGAGAGAAAATTCATGTGGGCAAACAAGATCCGTCTCGCTGAAATTTTAGTACGTTGCTCGCGAATGCCTCGTCTATAATTTGATTCGATAAATTTGCTGAGATCAACGAGTAAATTTTTAACGGATAAACTTTTATCCAAGAAATTCCCCCAAACGGCCAAGTATGACCTGGTTCGGTCTAGTCTGAGCCGAGCTGAGCGAGCATGCGCGTGCGTTTGACCTAGTTTACATTCTAAACTTATTTAACAGGATTAGAAGTTTAAGTGTACTTATAAATTGAATGTTTCTTCTATTTAGCCAATGGACATTTAAAATTATCTAAATTAAATTAATCAATTTAGGCGACTTTAAACTATTGATTTTTACCTTAATAAAATGTCATTATCTATGTCTATGGTTCATAATAATCCATTAATGCGTATGACACTAATGCAAGATATAAGAAAAAAATTTCCTTACAAATTTCCCTAAAAACTAACTAGAACAACTTCCAGACAATAGAGGTGTATAGAAGGTTTGTCACTAGCTTTCACCACAGAAGGTTAGAGGCTCTTGCAACTATTCCTATATAA
>JAYMTA010003925.1:0-13399 GCA_036897625.1 Pelargonium cotyledonis | reverse complement strand
TTCTCCTATCACCAACCCTCCCATCCTCCGTGACAAATCCAAGCCAACACTGTCCACTTCCCCCATTCTACTCCTTGCGCCCGTCCTCACCGAAACTGACTCCTCACCAGCCGGCAGATCCTAACCTCTTCTCCGATCCGACCTGCTTTCGAACACCCCGATGTTCTCTGCTCTACCGACACAAACACCGCAGCAGGCTGCGCCCCTCCTCGCCGTCACAAAATGTCGTCGCCCACCTCTTACACACCGGCGCTCGTTACCGATCTGAAACCCGCTACCCCTTCCTTCTGCACGCTTCTGAGATCAATGATTAACACAGCACAGATTCGCCCAGATCAATTTCACACTCAGTCCACTTCCAGTAGCCGCCCTCCCTTGCCTCAAATAGCAACTCAAAAACCCTACTTACCACACGCGCTAAGGCGGGAAAAAGACCACTTTCAAAATACCCTAATAGAGCCGCCGCTCACTACTGCCGAGAAGAAAAAAGTGTGCTTTTATTTGCACATTACTAATTAGTTCTTTACCTATCACATTTTATTATACATGAGCATATGACCAATTAGTTCGTTACATATGGCTTATTCTATTATACATGATAGAGCCTCTTGTTCAAAAAATCTAGTTCTTCTTCGACAATTTTGTAGCATTATGTTAGGAGATGTGTTTGTAGTTTAAAAATTAGGGATAATTATTGTTTACTACCCTATAATTGACTCATTTTACAATTGACTACCTTTAACTTTTTTTTGTAACTTTTGAGTACCCTATTATATCCAAAACCCCTTCCGTCTATCCAGACTGATGGAAAATGTCACTATTCGTGTCATGTGCACTACATATGTTATTTTTTTTTTCTTCCAAAATGGCATAAATGCCCTTATGGTTTTATCTTGATGAACATTGTTTTCTCCATCACTAGCCTAACCCTCCGACAAACAGCTCAGATTTGGAGCACGTCGATAGAGGCGATGGATGACGACGTGGTTCCTCTCTCGTCTGTCCATATTTGTAGTGTGGTTCTTCTCTCCGTTCCAGAGGCGGCGACAATGGACGACAACGATGGAGAACCATATTTGACAACATGTGCATCGGTGGACGAGCTCCGTAGTCTTCTCCGGTGATGGTGGTCTTAATTCACAACCGTCAACTCACACCAGATCTGAGATGGAGACGGCCATGGTGACTTTCAAGCTGCAACCTCGTTGGAGTTGGAGCTACAATCGACCATCGCTCCGATATGATATGTAATTTTTAGGTTAGATTTTTTAGTTTTATTTTTTGTTTTGATGATTGAAACATGAATTGAGAGAGTTTGTAATCTACTGTTGAAAATTTTGATTTTGAGATTTTGATTTTGGTTTTAATTTGTAATGCTTTTTCATTCAATATTATGAACAATGACAAAGAGAGTTGAAATCTCTTCATCACCCCATCTTCTCCGGTGTTACACAGTTGATATCTCTTCAACTTCAACATTTTTACCAGGGGTAATTAGGATAGTTTATATTTTAATGGATGAAATTCGGTCGGGAAGAGTTTTGGACAGATTCTGACACTCAAAAGTAAAAAAAAAAAAAAAAAAAAAAATTAAAGATAGTCCATTAGAAAATGGGTCAATATTAAAAATAATTATAACTAAAAATTAAATTGAATTTCCAGTGGGTAAAATAGTTTCGAACCCTCTGGACTTGTTGGGATTTTAGAGTTAGCCCCTAATTAGTGTTTTTGTTAGTTTTGATCCTTGGATTGTCGTATTTTTGTAATTTAGTCCTCCTGACTGGCTGTAGTAGGTAACCAACATCCATGTCACCGTAGAAAGCCAAGTCAGCATACCAAATCACTATTATATGCCACATCAGCGTTCCGAAAACAAAGAGAAACAACATATTGGTCTTCTTCTCCTCCTCTGGTCAGTCAGCATCCAACCAGAAAAATATATACAATATCAGATTTTTAATTGTAGTGAACATATATTGACGATGAGGAATTGGGGCAATCAAAAGTTGGACAGCAACTAATATCATCCAAAAATCCAATATCTTCCAATCGATCGATCATCCATAGCCATAATAACCAAGACAACAAGAGAGTGGAGCTACTTTGTAGCAAATGGGGGAGCAATATAGCAGCAGCAGCACCATATCTGAGGACGAAGAAGCAGATGAAAACTCTAGATCTATGATTGGGGCCGGTTAAAATTGACTGTTCGTGCAGGTGAAGCGACAGCAACACCCTGCACGTACGTAAATAGAATAAATATGATGAAGGCGAGGGGTCAGTAAAGTTTGAAAAAGAACAAATCTATTTGATTTGAAGGCGGTGTTGAGGCACTTTGACAAGGCGGTTGGAGCAAGAGCACAAGTGATTGGGATGTTAGAGATTGATTGGAGAATTAATGTCACTGACCAGTACAAGTTGCTGACAATTGAAAATATTTGGTTCAAGTCTTTATCAGAGAGATGGAGGGTAAATATGACAGTTTGATTGTCGTTAGTTTTTCAATAAATTGGTCAAATTTGTTTGGATGAAATGGAAATATTTATTGCTTTATTGTTGCTGCAATCTCTTTTGCAATTTTGTTGTTTTAGACAAGAGATGAAGAAGAAGAAGACAGTGATGAATACGACGTCGTATGGGTAAGTTTTTTTAATATATTTATAGATTTATAGAGTTGTTGATGTGGCATTTCACGCACACGTGGCACACTGACGTGGCATTCAAATGGACTAAATTACAAAAATATGACAGTCCAAGCATCAAAACTAACGAAAACAGGGGCTAACTCTAACAAGTCAAGGGTCCACAACCATTTAACCCATTTCCAATTATAAGTTCCAAGGCTTTGGGTTCAACTCAAAGTTTAACCGTCACAATTTGTAATTCCGCCCAGTAAGGGTTTCTGCTTGGTTTCCGAGAAAAGTTATGGAGACTCCTCTCCTTGGGCTGAAATTTTCGATACGCGTATTCGTGTGATATGGCGAGATCGATCGACGAGGAGGGTGGGCTTCTCTGTTGGCTCTTCTTCGATGCAGACTAGTCCCCCAAATAATTTACAGCTCAAGTTCATATCTTCTTCGCACAAGGGTTTCTTCAGCATCTTCATGGTGATTTGCAAGTTCAGGTACAATTTACCTCACAATATATATGTATGTATGTATGTATGTATGTGTGTGTGTACTGTGTAGATGCAGAATCTAAGCCAATCATAGTTTCACTTAGACTAAGTTAACAATTAGCATCTTCTGATTTTTATACTTGAATTGGTGTTTGAGCATTACTCCATACTAATTTTGTTAGAGTTTGAATTATAAAAATTGATATGAAATGAGTTTCAAGAATCGAAAAGGGAATGAAATTCTCGTTTCAAAGTCGTCTTTCAAACATGAAAAATGAGATTATTGATTCCCATTGTACCCATTCTGAACAAAAGTTATGAATGGTTACGAGTATGATTCTATTACTTGGGGTTGACAGAATCTATGTTTAATGAGTATATGACTAGCTATCCACCGTATTATTGAGTTCAAATCCTAATATGTTACGAGGGGTTACAAGTGTGAATCTACCTATTATGTTAAGAGATGTTTAAGACAAATTTTAGGAAAAAAGATGACACAGAGAGAGTAGAAACTAGAATGTCAAATTATTTTATTTTACTTTTTATAAAAATGGTTCATGATTTGAGCTTGGTGTAATTCATTGAACTTTTCTAAGAACTAGAGCAAAAGCTATTGGTTTAATATCTTCTACAGCCATTTCTTCATCCACCAATCTTCCATAATTCTCAAACAATATATCCAAGATTCCTTCACCAAAATGGTCACTAATCATTGATTCTTGAATTGCCCTAACTGCCATTGCCACCATTGTCCCATAGCTCTCCCCATCCTTAGCTTCCCCACTTTCCGCTGTAAAACCCTCAAGCCGGTCGAGTACAAATGACCCCTGCTTTCTCACTTCTTCTTCAATCTCCTCCTTGGATGGTGCATAGAAATGCACATCATAAGAATCCAATTGTTCTTGCTCTACATGTCCCTAATCATCGCAACAAAATTGTTAGAGCTAATAAATGAGTTAACACTTTGAATGAAATTTTAGTACTAATTGACATGCGCACACTAATTTTAATGTGTACCTTAGAAACTAAAATGGCAAAGGATCTTGCTAGGATCTCCCAGAAGAATGAGTTGCCTCTGTCAACATGGTCTGGACCTCCCCTTCCCAACAATATCGCCACCATTCGTCCACCCAAGACCAGCTCCTCGGACCGAGATTGGAGGAACAAGGAGAAGTCGTCCTGGAATTGCTCTGTGTATGCTCGAGACACACTTGGTGGGCTTGACTTTGAAATGCAAATGGTACCTTTGTTTGTTGACTTGCCCTTCTCGTCGTATAGTCCATTAGGAATCTATACATGTGACATGATTCCCAATATTCAAGTTTAAACTTAACATGTACATTGAATCATGAATTGTACGAAGAAGAGCTAGTACATGTGTAGTATTATACGATCAATCATTTTGCACGTCACTCTCTAATGCTTTAAATGTTGCAACAAGTGTATCTGGTTTTGGCTGATAAGATTTTCTTTTTTTTCTGCTAGTGGTCTAATAATTTTCTTCTTTTACTAAAGTCATGCATCAGAAATAGAGCTTTATCTTTTTCTTTTCACACTTTGTGTTTGGTTTATTGGGAATGTTTTCTACTTTATAGAGCTGATGGCTGACATTTGCCTTACATACTTTTGTCAAATTCTCAAAAAAAGATGCAATAAAGTAAAGAATCTTTAGCTGGTTTGCAGTGTTCATTTGTTTCAGTAGTTCATAGGTAGATAGTAGAGACTAAGGTATATATTTTATTTTACTCTAATCAGTGGCGGAGTTATGATTTTGCTCAAGAGATGGCACAAAAAAGCTAGCTACCCTGTAAAAAAAAATGTTACCTATCAGTTAAAGGATGACGTCTTTGTCACTAGGTCATGACACTTTTGATGAAATCGTAGGATTTTAATGAGGTTTGGACTTCAAAGAGGCTGGCATGGGCCGTTGCCTACTATGGCCGCCCCTTAGCTCAGCAATTAACAATAATTTTGTAATAAAATAAAAAATATTTATATGTTCTGAATTCTGACCTTGGACAACCAGTGCATGCTGTAGGAGGAATGGATGAAGTGCAAGCAATTGTTGGGGAAAACTCTACCGTAGAACGAGCCGGGGCACCCTGCTGTGTAAATGGAGGAAGTAGCACCCTTTCTTGCTTCCTTGAGTTCCCTATAGAAGTCCGGCAAGGCCTTGAACACGGTGTTGAAGTCGTTCGAGGGAAGATCGTTGAGGTAGACTCGAAACTCCAAGATCTTACTGCTTGCACTTGTAGCTGCCCCTTCCACAACTTCAACAAAATCCTTGATGGTGGATAGTGTGTTTGGAGTCGAAGAACAGCCCAAATCCGCTATGCCGATGCTATCCGGGGTGAGCTCAAGGTAGACTTCCCTTAGCGTCTCCAAGGTTATGTGCTTCACCATATCCGATGTCTTTTTCTACAATTCACATATATAAACATATACGAGTGTTAGTTTGTGACGTGTCAAACTCTCGTAATCTATTAGACTAACAAAACTTTCAGTATATCGAATTGTGAAATTACCTGGAGGGAAGAGTTTTTGGCATAGCTAGTGTCGCCGAGGCCTCCGGTCATGTGAAAGACTTTCTCGACATCCATGGCTAGCTGTGGAATGAAGTTTGGAGTGGTCGAGTCTCTGTTTTTATAGGCAAATTACAAACACGTAATTGGTTTTATTGTTTGTAGAATAAACAAGTAATATATTAGTTGTCATGGGAGTTCAAGATACACAAAGATGGAACGTATGATGATATGTTTAAGTGTTGACATGGCTGCGAGGCCCTAGTGGAGCCACGACATTGCTATAAGTATATGGTCCATTACGTACATCTTTTCATATGGTAAGTACATTATTTTATTATTTTTTCCAAAGAAAAATGTTGACCAGAGTCAAACTTGATTTTATCTATGCTTATTTTGCGCTTAACTAACATGTGTAACTCATGCACATGTTAAAAGAACATTCAGAATCGCGTTTAATGTATTTATACTGTGCAAGAGCTGCATAGAATAATAATGGTCTTGTCCATTGTTCTCACAAGTTTACTGGACGAAATAAAGTTAAGAAATTCAACCTTGGATTCAAAATTCATTTAAATTTCACAATTGAGTAGATGTAATTAATTTTGACAATTATACAACGAATCACAATTTCTTATTAGAGAATTTGATCAAGAGTTAAACAAAATCAATCAACTAACAAATTGGAAAGGAAGTATCGATGAAAGGACTTCAAGGCATAATCTTGCGTTGAGGCCTACCTTAAGGCATAAATTACGGGTTTGCTTTCGAAGGGACTTCAAGGCAGATTCGCGCGCCACAACGTGGAATCATAGTGAGTCCGCCGCCCCTAGGGCCAAGCAACTGCTTTAAAGCCTCTCTTGTGTCAGACCTGATGCTTCAGCCCGGTTTTGCTAGCAAGTACAAGCTACAGGATTAGACAAAGAATCCAAGAACTTAGGATCAAGTCCCAAAATCTTAACATCTCCTACTATAAGTGGACCAGTTTCAATTATAAAGGAGATAACATGATCAAAACCTACCAAATGCATAAAAATTTGGAGAGTGGGAATAAAAAGGAAAAGGAGTGATTGTGTTACATTTGACTATATATGATTCACTTCTTCTCTGTCTAAAGTTGCAACTTTATTTATAGGGTGAGACCATCAAATCAATAAGATTCTTTGTCTAAATTCACATTCTCAAAATCAGTAGTTGAAAAAAGGCCAAGAAACAGGTGTCGGTAGAGGGATAAAAGTCCAGTTGTGCGGTATTGTGTTCACATCAACTTGGGCACGCCTGTGCTGTTATGCACTTGCATAACACATCCAAATCACAATCCTTGCTCCTAACTATATTTTTTTGAGAATGACGTTTAGAAGTAGCTAGAATTTTAATGTTAAATCTTTAATGTGGAAATTTCATTGAATTGCTTTCACATCAATGGAATAAGATAAAAATAATTGACTACTAAGATTTTTTTTTTAGATAACCAAAGTAGCTTTTATTCCAAATCACTCAACAACGATTCATGAATACAATCCGGCCCCAATTGGCCTAGCCAAAAATCAACCTCTATGAACGACATCGATGACCTCGCCAAGGCGTGAGCCACACTATTAGCCGACCAACTAACATGCGCAAGACGAACATCAAAAAAATAATCTAAAAGATCCACAATATCATCGATAATCAAACCAAAGGCACCGATAATCTCCCATCCGGTCTGGATTGCTTCAATCACCACCAACGAATCCGTCTCAACGTCCACTTCCAACCATCCTCTATCACGAAGCCATGATAACGCCTCTCGAACAACCATGGCCTCAACCACCCGAACCTCCGAAACCTCTTCCCAACTTCTCCGACCACCTCCCCAACACCTCCCCTTCCAATCCCAAACAACCCAACATACACCCACCTTCATCTCCCTTAAAAATAAAGCCCCATTGCAATTAACCTTCACCCGACCCCTATCCGACCGCCTCCACCTCGTCGGACCTGCACTTACCGTAATCGCCTCCAACTCCCGAGCTTCCCCGAGGTTCACCTGCACCCCCACCTCACGGCCCGGCCACATTCACTTTCTTAAACGTACAAAACCACAAACCTCCATCATCTTTCCTATCACACAAACGAGACTAACTCGCCCAATGCACTTTCCCGGCACCCCACCAAAAGCGGCGAACTAACTTCTTAATATCTTCACACACATGAACCGGGAACAAGAACATCCCCATCACATAATTTGGCATAGCTTGAATGACGGATTTAATTAGAATCTCTTTCCCCGCTTTCGATAACCACTTATTGTTCCAACTCCCCAACCTACTACAAATCCTCTCCACCACAGGCCTGAATAAATCCACCTTCCTCCTACCAATCCTAATGGGAACCCCTAGATAGGACCCAAATTGATCAACACACTCCACCCCCAGCAAACCTGCCAGCCTTCTCTCTTCTCCTGTCCCGACATTGCTATTAAAACACACGCCGGACTTAGCATAATTCATAGCTTACCCTGAACACTGCTCATACCTGTATAACATCTCCTAAATTTGACTAAACTCATCATTATTAGCCTTACAAAACAGCACCGAGTCATCGGCAAATAATAAATGGGAAACCGCCGGTGACCCCCTCGCTATTTTACACCCATGCAGCAACCCGACCCTCTCCCTCCTCCGAATCATTGCCAACAACCCCTCCGCACAAATAAGAAATAAATGAGGAGATAGCAGGTCACCTTGACGCAAACCTCGCTTAGGAATAAATTCCTCAAGTAACTCATTGTACAACGAAACCCGGAACCGCACCGTCGACACACACATCATAATGAGTCGGATCCATCTTTCGGCAAACCCCAAGCTTCTCATCATTGCCTCAAGAAAATCCCACCGGACACGATCATATGCCTTTGCCATATCCAATTTTATCGCCGCCCACCCCGTCTTACCATCCGCCTTCCTATTTAACCAATGAAAAATCTCATTAGCAATACAAATGTTATCCACAATCAATCTACCGGGAATAAAGACACTTTAGTTTTTAGAGATAATATATGGCAAAACAAATTTCAATCTATTAGCCAACACTTTAGCTACAATTTTGTAAATGACATTGCATAAAGAAATAGGCCTTAAATCCCTTATCACTTCCGGGCTAGTCTTTTTCAGAATAAGAACTATAGATGTATCATTTAACCTCTCTGGCAGCGCCTCATTCCTCAAAAAACCCAAACACGCCTTAGTAACCTCACGCCCCACAATCGGCCAATACTTTTGATAAAACATTGGGTTCATACCATCCGGACCCGGACCCGGACTTTTTCCTGAATGCATACTATCAGGAGCCTCCTTCACTTCTGACTCCACAAAAGGCCGAAGAAGCTGATCATTATGCTCGTCCGTGACTCTCCTCTCCATGCCTTCACACTCCACGCACGGGTCACCAGCTGGTTCAGCAAAAACGGACATGAAGTGCTCTGTGATGTACTGCCCCAAACCCACTTCCTTCTCAACCCACCGCCCCGACCCGTCTTTAAGTCTCGAAACACTGTTATGCTTCCTCCTTCCCGACGCCGCATTGTGAAAAAATTTAGTATTTAAGTAATTGACTACTAAGATAGGCCGTTGTGGTTGGACAAATATTTATGTTTATGTGTTACACTTCACTTATTATTTTACTAGAGTTTGTTAATTTGTCTTTATTTCTTCGTCCCTAGTTTGATGGTGACAAAACACTTGGCACTCTACATTCTATTCTTATTATATTGCATTTATGGGGGAAAAAAACAACAAAGAGTAGAAAAATCCGAACAAACGTGAGAACAAGAAAACAAACTTCAAAATTACTTGAATGTCCATTTAAGTAATATGCACCGCAAATTGACATTTGTTTGAATGAAAAATTATCCATTTATGATGAAAACCCTTTTAGTAAAATCAACAGACACTCAATTTTTCTGTAGAATGTTAAGTTATTCGGCATAAAATATTGGCCAACTTTTGACCACTAGACAGGTGACGTGTTGACTGAAAGGTTAACGTAGAAAAGTCAAGTGAGCATGATTAATAATCCGAATAGAAGAACCAGTACCCTCGCCCGGGTAGGTCAGCCTGCACGGACCAGCTGCACGTGCCGATATGCACGGATTAAGCCGCACGAGGCGCATGGCCCATTTGGGCATACTATCCATCCCTCATTCGTCAACTTAGGCAGTCATGCCATGGGGCCTACTTACAATAGTTTCCTAAATGTAGGATTTCCTTAGTTGGAAAATACTTAGCAGAACAAGGAAAGTCAAAATAAGACATTCCTTTGCAATGGCTTGGGGTGTTCATGGGCGGTGATCCGCCCCGTTGGGGCGAGTTTGATTTACAACCGCTGATTTTGGTACCTTATTTCTCTTCCGCTCACGGCCCTGCTCACCATAATAGTTATGAGTTTAGATGAGCGTGGGTTGTGCCGCAACCGGCAGAGGTATTGGAGAGGAGGAAGAAGATGAACTACACAAATCCATGACCAGTAAATCGAGAAAGAAACCGAGTGAATCAAGAGAAAAACATAGTAAATCGAGAGAGAAAGACCGAGAGAATCGAGAAAGAGAGAACCCGAGTGAGAGGTAAAAAAAAGTTTAAGAGAGAATAGATGAAGATGATGGTTTAAAGTTCAATTTTGGGGATTAAGAGCTAAAATGAAACAACATATCGTTATAGAAAGATCCATTGTGAGTGAGATTAAGAGAGAATAAGGAGAATGACAGTGAGGTGATGAGTGAGTGAGATTGAGATTTGAGATAGTGATGAGAGATCTCAGATCTGAATTTGGAGAGAGTGAAAAAGAAGAGGAAAGAATGAAATATCATTCTGAAAAGTAGAAAGGTGAGAGAAAAGTGGAGAGACTGAGAGAAAAAGGGAGGCTGTGAAGTGTTTCAAGGTTAGTAAATGAGAGAAATAGAGTATAAATACTCATGCTTACCTAGGGTTAGATTGAGCGGGTGGGCGGGTTGCGAGATCACTACTGTTCGTTGAGCCGCTCATGAGCGGGCGGGCTCATCTCAACAGTCTGTTGCTCATGGGTTTCACGGGCAGATAACATGGGCTGGCGGGGTACAGGGTCTAGGGCGGGGTCACGGGGTACATATGGCATTTGAACAGCCCTATCAGGTGCTACCCATTAGGGCCTCCCCAGCAGGTGCTGCTCATCAGGTGTCGCCCATCAGGTACTGCCCAACAGGTAGTTCCTAACAGGAAATGCCCACCTAGCCACACCCACCAAGGGTCACCGAATAAGAGTCACCCATTAAGGGTCACCGGGCAGGGGTAACCCATCAAGGGTCTCTGTATAGAGGTCTCCGGAGACATGTGACCACTGAGACCAAGGAACCATAAACCAAGACAATCCAAGACAAAGGAGCACTGGCTTGGGAGTGATGCCCATGATTGGCCACGAACCCTGGAGAGGTCATGTGCGCCCCGCCTGGCTTCACGTCCCAACCTATGCACTCCCCTAACACTCATTAAAAATGAACTTCACCTCCCACATGGCCAGAAGTCGAAGATAGCAAGAGCCTTGTTGGCAAGCAAGACAACCTGACATAGAGATAAATTGAGAATGTCGGTTGCTATACTAGTGTGTAGATTCAGTAGGTACCGCGCCATCATCCAACTCCTACCATGTTGGTGTGCATATCCAACAGGCAGTGAGCCAGAGACTGCAGATCTCGCAGTCCCCCATCTAGTTATCGACCCCTCCCGCAGCCCGCCGAAGGACATGTAAGCTTCTAGACTATAAAAAGAGTTTCAAACCCACATAATCAGGTTCAGTCACTTTACTTACTAAACATACGCGAAAACCCAAAAATGCTCTCAAACGTTCTTCGTGTTTTTCGTGTGTTGTTCGTCAATCCTCAAACATTCTTAGTCCCATGAACGAGTTTTAGAGATTCGATTCTCAGTCAATTATATAAATTCTGTTTGTGTGGAAATCTTACTCTTACGTCGGAGGCGGTTTCTTAGATACACATTTGGGGCTCCGCTTAACGATGCGTTATCAACATAGGCCCACAGTCGCTGACCGAACGTGGATGATTGCTACCACTTGACACTTGAAGACCCAAAGGCTTGAAGACCCAAAGACCAAAATTGAACTAAATCAGAAACCCAAACACTTAGATTCAAGTTTTCAAGACAGCTAGTAAAAACATTTGAAGCATCAAATTTGGTTTGGTGAAACTAATAATACCAGTACTGCACAAAAAGCCATAGGTATATTTAAAGTATTTGCACAAAAATACTGCCCCTAGTAAGTGGATATTAAACTAGACATATATAATTTAAAATATACATAAAAAATAGGTATATGAGTGTAGCTTTATCAAAGATTCAAGAGTGAACAAAAAGATTACCTCCAGCAGCATCAAGACGCATCTTCAGCATGGATCGACGACCCAAAGTTGCACGAATTATGTCAGCAACAGCCTATGGAGAAGCCAAAGTGTACAGTCCCGAGAGCTATTCCTTCTGTTGCCAAATCCAAAACATGCTTCATTAAATTGACTCACAGCTCAGTTTCAATACAAGAAGTTAAAATGAAAGAAGTGAACTGAAGTATATCGATGTCTCACCATTAAATTCCAGCTAAGGGGTTGACATTGCCTGATGACCGAAAGAAATCAGATTGTTATCATTTCATAATAGCCTTTTGCTTTTGCAGCAGATTGTGCCTTCAAAACCTGTAAGATGATGAAATGATAGATTAGAAAGACATCAGAAGTTACCAGAAAAAATTGAACAATCTGCACCAGCCAGAAAGTTAACACTATCAAATTCAAGGCTCAATGTAGCATTCCTCAACTGAGCATGTCATTGTTATTAAGTTTTATCACAGCTCAAGAGTGGAACAAACGTTCACAATATGCTAATATCAAACACTATAATATGATTAGTGTTTTCAATTGGAAACAAACTGATGACAAAATACAATTTCTCAATGAATTAAAGCTTTAATGTTGAAATGTAAAGGAGCATCAAACTGGTTTCAGCATAACTAAATCTAGATACCAACCAAGAAACAACCAGATGACAAAATTGAATTTCTCACTAAATTAACTAATAAACTCTCCAAAATTGAAACGTATAAGATAATCAAAACGAGTATCGACATAATTTATATTTTTCATTTTAACAAAGTATCAGCATAGCTAAATCTCTAATACAACATGAGGACAAAATTGAACTTCTCATTAAACTAAAGTTCTAAAATTGAAATGTATAGGAGCATCAAAACTGGTGTCAGCATAAGTAAATTTAGAATCCAATCAAGACAAATACATGCATGACAAAATTGAACTTCTAAACACATTAAAGATCTAAAATACAAATGTACAGGAGCATGAAAACTGCATAACCAAATCCACAAATCAACCACACAACCCTTGAAACAGACTACACAAATTCGATAAATCACTACAAATTGCAGAATTGCAGCCAGTAACCAAACTAGAAAATCAAAGCATCAAACACATAGCACACATTGTCTTCCCCCATCATTTTCGCTGCGTACTTGTTAAAGTCCTAACATGTTTCGATGTCATGGCTGAAGCATTGGTGTGCGATGCAATAACTTTCGGGGGAGGCGCCTCTCAGTCGACTCTTAGTGGTTTTGGTGGGCGGAAAAATGTTCCCCAGTCCCCCGAGGTACTCATAGATGTCCGCCATACTTGTGGTGATGGTTGGGGAGCTTTGGCTCATAGGATGCCAACTACCCTTGCCCC
>JAYMTA010003924.1:0-13400 GCA_036897625.1 Pelargonium cotyledonis | reverse complement strand
TAATCTTTGAATTATTATTGTTCAATAATAATATAAAATAAAGTTCTTAATTGCACAGATTAAAAAAATCCTTTAATTATTACAATTATTATTATTATTGCTTTGTTTGCTTCTATGTTTTACTATTATTTCTCTTTTATCTCATAAGGGACCATCAGCTCAGGTAACACCTTTCCATTACACAACTATCATCTTGAGTGAATGGTACGTTTGTTGTGTGTCGTTTTCATTTTTTTAGCTTGATTGATCATAAAATGGCAAATGCTAATAATTACAGAAAAATGTTTGTTTCATTTGTTATTGTTGCATGTGTGATACCATTAATTCATAAAAATTGAGTGATAAAACTTTATGGTCATTAAAAGATTAATAACTATAGAACTCTTGAATGATGATAATTTTTTGGCACTTGTCATCATATGTCAAATTTCATAAAAATGAAATATATTTTTATTTTTTTATTTAAAAAATATCATTATTATTATTTTGTACAATCAAAATGTTAATTTTTTTATTTGTTTAGGATAAAAAAATTATTATTTTATTATTAAACAATTAGTGGGACCATAGTATTAACCTCTTAAATGTTTAATCCATTGTAGAGCATATCATACTCATTGTAATGAGATTATGTGTCAATAGTGGGACTTACATTCATTAACCTTTTAGAGGTTAGCCATTATGAATGCTCTAATGATAACTTATAACTAAACCAATTAATACTTGTATCTGAGATATTTGTAACCACACCAATACAATTTGTAAATGGTTTACTAAGTACGCGTGCCCATAAACTTTTGTAACGACATCATTGGTGTTTATAACTACTATATTTTAATAGCAAAACACGGTCCAATAAAATTTGGTTATCAAACCAATTATAGTTTGTAACTAAGTCGCACATGTACCACACATGATATATTGACACATGCGTCAATTCTCTCCCGTAAATATATCTTGTAGAGTATATTAATTTTTTTTTATGGGAAACTCTTTATTAATCAAATATCAGCATACACCAGCTCATGAATAAAATTTGGGCCACTCTGCCCAATCCAACAATCTATTGAAACCGACCTAGATAACCTCGGCAAAGTGTGTGCCACACTATTAGCCGACCTACGAACATGCACAAAACTAATGTTAGCACAATAATCCGACAAGTCCAGGATATCATGAATAATCAGACCACATGCACTGCTGTCCTCCCTTCTAGTCTGTACTGCTTCAATAACTGAAAGAGCATCTGACTCCTCTATAACTTCCATCCACCCTCGATCACGTATCCAAGAGAGAGCCTCCCAAATAGCAAGGGCTGCGCACACCTGGGGTTAAAAAACCCCCCCCCCACCCCTCCCCCCCGCCATTCGAAACCCGACCTCTCCAAGCTCGAACCACCCAGCCCACACCTTATATTCCTTTTGAATCGAACCGGGTCCCATCACAGTTAATTTTCACAATTCCCACTGACGGTTTGACTCACTGGCCAACTCCCAGCTCAATTCTCTAGGCCGTAAATCTAGATCCCGGCTCAATTCTCTAGGCCGTAAATCCAGATCCCGGCTCCATCAACTTCCACCTTGGCAGCCTTCTAACCCTCCAGACCGACATTCCTAGCTAGGTCTATTCATTTTCTGTCTTGACTCGGAAACCCGGTCCGACCACACCCGGACCCGGACCGAACATGTCTGCCACATTTATAGTCGGTCCGATCTGGGTCAAACCCGGATGAGCCCAGACCCGGCCTAGATTTTCTATAAATATATATTAGTTAATAGCTATCACCCATCCAAACCTAATTTCATCTCCATCTTCACCGATCTTTCTTCTCTTCCTCCTTTGTTGCTCTTTTTTTTTTCAATCTTCTCTGTTCCTTTTTTTTTCGATCTTCTCTGTTCCTCCTTTTTCTTTCACGAACAGTCTCTCTAGGCATTGGCACTGGGTTGAGGTCGTCTTCTTTGTCCACGAATTGGTGCTTCAGAGACTTTGTTTCTTCGTTTTGTTACTCCTCTGATTCTGGTTATTCTTCTTTTGAGAAATTGGCTTCACCGGAAACGTATTTAGGGTGGTTTGTGGTGAAATCATCGTCTGAGAAATTGGCTTCGCTTGGAACGTATTTAGGATGGTTTGTGGTTAAATCGTAGTCTGAGAAATTGGCTTCTCTGGGAACGTAGGAATATGATCTCAGATTGTGATCGTAATCACAATATGAGTGATGGGTTTGATTTCGTTTCGCCATTAGTGAATTTGAGATAATGAATTTGGAGGTTTTTTTGGGTTTTGTTTTGGAACACAGTGAAGACAAATTTATTATCAAAAGAAGAAGAAGAAGAAGAAGACAATTTTGAAGTGACTCACTGTGTCGTTGAAGCTGATCAAGTGCGGAGCTGAGTCGTTGAAATTAAAGAAAAAAAAAAGGAGAATCGGGTCAACCAGGTCACAACCGGGCTAAATTGGTCGGGGTGTCGGGTGCCGATAAATGGCCGGACCGGACCGGAACCCGACACCCGGAACAACCCTATTCCCAGCTTCACTTGAGTGCATGAATTTAGTTAATATATATTTCTATAGTATTCTAAACGAGAGATGTTAATATATAGTTGGCAACTCATATTATGTAAAAAAAAAAAAAACTCACGGTTTTGAATTTCAAGTGTATGCAATGAAAAAAATTAAGTTGTATATTTAAGTGCTACGTTATTGAATAGTGTGGTTCAACTTCAGTGTCATGAAATTAATGTTTTAAATGATAATGTTATGGTTGAATTTCACGTTTATTATGCAGTTATCTCGAAGTAGCATTTGCTAAATTTTATTTTAACCTAATTCACATAGTGCAAATATTCTAAAACATGAATTATTTAACTTATGTTAAGCCACCAAATGAGATTATGACGTCTCATTAAAATGTTTATAAGTGAGTTTTAATATGGTGACATCTCATTAGTTTGACTTCGACCGGATGTTTCGTTTCAATTCGTTTCCTCAAATTATTTTTAATTTAAAATAGTATCTAAACTTTTATATATTAATTTAATTTGGTCTTTAAACTTTTGATAAGACAATTATTATTTTAGATTAATATTTAAAAATTCAGGAATAAGTCAAATGAAAATTCAAAATAAACTGAAAAACTATTTTGGATTAAAAAAGAAAGAAAGAGCTACAACGAATTGAGATACGAAATTTGAGAAATCAAATTGGTTCTTTTGCTAAAAAAAAAAAAACAAAAAAGAAAAAGAACTTTCTGGTGCCACCCACATGACTCTTCCTAAATCGTTCATCACGGGCCACCCCTGCTGTTAGCTTCATGTGCAGACGCACAAGTCACAACAACCACCTCCCTTAGCGCGTCATCTGCAAATCCATACCCGAGCGTGGTCCGATCAATCCAAATCCCCCCTCTAATTCAAAACTCAAATTCCCACTTAAACCAAAACCCACACTATAAAAGCCTCTTCCCACTCTCTGTTTCTCATTTCCTGAACTCGCTCCCTTTTAACTTTCTCTCTCTAGAAGCAGTGCCAAAATGCGTGAGATCTTGCACATCCAGGGAGGCCAGTGCGGCAACCAGATCGGAGCCAAGTTCTGGGAGGTGGTCTGCGCCGAGCACGGCATCGACTCCACCGGCCGCTACCAGGGCGACAACGACCTGCAACTCGAGCGAGTCAATGTCTACTACAACGAGGCGAGTTGCGGCCGGTTCGTTCCTCGGGCCGTTCTCATGGATCTGGAGCCAGGGACCATGGACAGCGTCAGATCTGGCCCATACGGCCAGATCTTCAGGCCGGACAACTTCGTTTTTGGGCAGTCCGGTGCCGGAAACAACTGGGCCAAGGGCCATTACACCGAGGGAGCCGAGTTAATTGACTCAGTGCTTGATGTCGTGAGGAAGGAGGCCGAGAACTGTGACTGCTTGCAAGGTAATTCACTATTCCATTTTTCGTTTCGAATCGCAACTGTTTTTTTTTTTATTTTTTTTTATTTATATATTGCTTTCGCTCTTACAGTTTCATTTTATTTTAATTTATAATTATGTGCCTGTTTAGTGTGCTACTTGTTTGTTGTTCATTTTTCTTCGGGTAAATTAAAGCCATACACATTGTACTTGTTGACACTATTGAAATGGCCTTGAGTAGTTTTTACTATAAGTTTGTTCTCTATACTTTAAATTTTTTGATTTGGTCCAAATGAGCTACAACATGTCATTTACCTCCACGTCAACAAATACACTACATCAACCTTTCACGACAGTTTTGGACCAAATTAAAAAATAAAAAATAGAAAGTACAGAGTTTAGAACTAATGAAAAAGTACACAAGTATTAACTCTATTAATGAGATGTCACGTAATTAATGAGATGTCACGTTGTCAATTATTTTATTTGCTCGTAACTGTGCAACTGACCGCATAATTATGAATTGGGTGAGACTAACCCACAAAAACCTCCACGTATTACATGCAAAAACCGAAAATGCAATCTAGATTCATAAAGCACAAAAAGAAGAAGAACAAAAGAGAGACATTTGGGTTCTTGACAGTGTTTACGAGTTCTTGGTAGTGTTTTCAGATTTTTTTTTTGTTTTTCAAGATAAAATCGAAGTCAAAATGCGGTTGGACCTAGTTCATGTTATTCAAATTATAGAAGATAGGTCGGATTTTAGAAATTAGTGGATTTCGTCCAAATTGTCAATTATGTGGTCGATCTCACTGTTACGAGCGAATCAAATAATTGAGAATGTGACATCTCATTAATATAGTTGATTCATCGTGTACTTTTTTCATTAGTTCTAAGCCCTATACTTTATTTATTTATTTATTTTTAAATTTGGTCAAACGCTGATGTGCAAGGGTGATGTAGCGTATTCGATGATGTGGAGGTAAGTGATTTATAGCAGGTTATTTGGACCAAATAAAAAAATTTAACTATTACAGAAACCAGACCAATAGTAAAAATTACTCGAAGACAATTTCAATAGTTTCAACAAGTACAACGGGTTTGGCGCCAACTTACCTTTTTTTTTTCCTGATTCAAGTACTATGTAGGCACAATTTTTTCCGATAAGTAATGTTAAATTTTTTTGTTGCTATTACTCAAATATTACATTTTTAAGTTAAATTTAATATATTCATTGGAGTGATCAAAACTTTATTTGTGAATAAACTATATATATAAATATATATATTATTAATCCAAAAAGAAAAAACACATATACAGACAAAGAAAAGAGTAATTGAAGAAAGGGAAGAAGAAAAACACTAAATAGAGCTGTAAGTCTTCTGTTGTAAAAATCATCAAGTGATATATAAAACAAGAGAATTAGCAGTTAGAATTGGTCTTTCTTAGACTAAACAAGTTATTTATTTTTTGTTAGTTAAGGTTGTGGTTAACTTGGAACCTTTATTACGTGTAATTACTCAAAAGTTGTGAGTTGATCTCAAACTTAAAGAGCTCCAAATTACTTGTAAAATTTTGTAAATATTTTGTCATGAATAGAGAATCATACCCCAAATACTCACAAATAACCGAAAATATATGCATCGGTCAGCAAATTCAAAATACATCACCGGAATAAATAGTTCAAATGTCACAAATGAAAAATAACAAAACTCGCTCAGATAAGGAAAAATCAAACTAATCATTTAAAGAAACCACCACACGCTCTGACGGAGGAATGACCAAAAAACCAGAATCGCCATCTCCCGCCGTCCCGAAGAGTTAGCCTCACCAGCTACCGTCAAAATGGAGGAAGCCGCGCCTCAGTTCGTCCAAATCTCGTATACTATCCGAAAGCGGAGGCCTCATAACCGCAACACATCCTTCATGCCACCAAGCCTAGGCATTGTTGGGAACAAAATGCGAAATATCTCAAAACTTTGTTTGAACCTAATAGGAAGTAAATAAATAAAGCACAACCAAACAAACACTTTAAGCACAAGTAGTCACTAATCTCAACAAACATAAAAACAAGCAATCCAAAAAACACAATCAACTTTTTACTTGGAAACCCAAAGCGGGAAAACCACGAGACTAAAGTCCATCCAAAATCTCGACTATCACTAATAATGATATTACACAATCTCTTCTCTAGATAAAACTAGAGACATACATTCATCATATTTTTGGAACAAACATCAAGCAATATGGAAACAAGAACAAACTAGGAAATAGAAAAAATATCACTTAAATAGCAATGTGCCCAAAAATCAGAGCAATCCAATGGTCCGATCTCGGCGGATTGTCGTTGCAAGGCAGCTGACCTGTGTAGAAATTTTCAGCAGCACCCCTTCTCTTTTTTGTTTTCTCTCCCTGTATTTGTTCGTCTATGTTAACTGCTGGAATTCCAGCAGCCAAAACAAGAGAAAATACATCCATTATTTACCTAAAAGTCTATTGGGCTTGGACCTCTCAATTAGCCAATTAAAAAAGGGTCCAACCCAAACAATTCTCCTTCTCCTTTTTTTATAAGGAGGTGATCGTCATCTCGGCGATCGAACGACAAACGTCAAGTTTTTTGCTTAGCACAACCGTTGTAAGCATGTCAAAACCATTCTGATCAGTATGAACATTCTTGAGCTATAATGAGTTGGAATTAAGGACATCTCTAATCTAATGGTATCTCACATCAATATGCTTTGATCTTGCATAAAATGCAGAATTCTTACTAAGGTGTATAGCACTCTAACTGTCGCAAAATAATACATAACGGTCTTGCTTAAAATCGAGTTCTTCTATGCACATTTTCATCTATAGCAACTCTTTACAAGCTTCCGTTGCTATGATGAATTCTACTTCTGTAGTTGAAAGAGCAACACACTTTTGCAATCTTGATTGCCATAACGCAGCTCCCCCGTTAAAGACAATCAAGTAACTAGATGTGGATTTGCGAGAGTCAACATCTCCTGCCATATCTACATCTGTGTAGCCCACTAATAAAGATGTCTTGCAACCAACAGTAAGCTTCATATTCGAAATGCTGCCACGAAGATATCTCATAATCTATTTCATTTCATACCAATGGTTTTTTTCCTAGATTTGACAAATAATGGCTGACAATACCAACTGCATGAACTATGTCTGGTCTTGTACACACTATGACATACATCAAACTTCCAACAACTAAAGCATAAGAAACATTTATCATGTCTTCCTTCTCTTGATCACTAGAAGGTCATTGCTTAGAACTTAGCTTAAAATGAGTAGTTAGAGGAGTGCTAACCACTTTCGCTTTGCCCATGTGAGATACCATTGGAATAGAGATGTCCTTAATTCTAAGTTATTGAAGTTTCAGAAGGTTCATACGGATTAGAATGGTTCTAACATGCTTACGAAGGTCATGCCAAGAAAAAAATTTGACGTTTGCCGTTTGATCGCCGGGTTGGCGATCGCCTCCTCATAAAAAAAAAGGGAGAGAATTGTTTGGTTGAGTCTTTTTCAATTGGCTAATTGAGAGGCCTAAGCCCAATAGTCATTAGGGTAAGTAAGAGATGTATTTACTCTTATTTTGGCTGCTAGAATCATATAACAGAGAGAAACAAAATAGAGAGAGAAAACCAAAGGGAGAAAGGTGTTGCTGGAAATTTTTGCATATGGTAGCTGCCTTGTGATGATCATCCACCGAGATTGGATCGTTGGATTACTCTATTTTTGGACAGCTTCTTCACCTCGTCGATATCTACATTTTCACAGTAGAAGTATTTGATCGGAGGTCTGCAAGTGTGTCGGCGGAGTTTTGCGTATATTGCTCTTTTGGTGATATTTTCTCTGTCTCCTAGTTTGTTATTGTTTTCATATTGCTTGATGATTGATCCAAAAATTTGATGATTGTATGTCTCTAATTTTATCTAGAGAAGTTATTGGTGATAGTGACGATTTTGGGATGGACTTCGGTCCCGTGGTTTTTCCTAATATGGGTTCCACGTAAAAAATTGATTGTGTTCTTTGAGTTGTTTTATGTGCGTTGTGATTAGTGACTACTTGTGCTTAAAAAGGTTGCTTGGTTGTGCTTTATTTATTTACTTCCTATTATGTTCATATAAGGTTTTGGAATTTTTTGCATTTCATTCCTAACAAGCATGAATATCCCTCTTCTGAATCTAAATCTCGTGAAAAGATACGGGAGTCCAAAACCGGCTAGCTCCAAACCCTCGTGTCCGTGTCTATCATATTCCCGAGACTAATCTCGGAGGTAGAAAGAGCATGTGCACCTAAGCTTAGGAACGATGTTGGTTATCCTTTTTAGTTTTTTCATCCACTTAGAGCGTTGTTTAGACAAAATTAATATAAAAATTAGAAATTGGGTTTGTGCTGAAATTTGGGTTGAATTTGAGAGCTGGGTGAGCCTATGCCTATGACCATGACCCACCCTTGGCTCCGTTCTGTCTAAAAGTGTTACTTTTACTTATTTGCATTTTACTTGATAGATTTTCATTTTTGTTTCTTGGTACAATTGATCTTCTGCAAATTATTTAACACGTTTACTACTGTGTACTATTATCATCTATTAGCGGTTTCAAATGTGTATGTGATAGCACTAAGATTTTAGATATTACAATTAGTGTTTACATGTGGACATTAGTTGTTGAGGATATAGAGAACAAATTTCGCGTGTTATCATCATTTGTAATATATTTTGGCTCTGTTTTAGAATTTGATGCAAAAATTCAGAGGTTACTACTAATTCAACTTTATTGTTGGAACTGATCATTAGAATTTTTGTAGTCTGGTGGTTTGATTAACCACTGTTCTTAGTTAATTCTGAACAAAATTCTTAATAATATTAGATTTCTATGTTTTGTATGGTTAATATTGAAATTTGATTTGATTTTCTTGTTGTTACAATTATCAGCATCCAAATATCATTGGTCGAACAATTCCAGGCCATTTTTTTTTTGCGGTGTGAAATAACCTTTCACGTCTCTGATGGAATACAGTTTTGATCAATGAGCTAAGATTTGCATTTTCACTGCTATTTAAATTTTTTGAAGTTCCAGAGTATAACATGTTGCTTCAATTTGTTCAGGATTCCAAGTTTGCCACTCTTTGGGTGGTGGAACTGGATCAGGCATGGGAACTCTTCTCATTTCCAAGATCAGAGAAGAATACCCAGATAGAATGATGCTCACATTTTCTGTATTCCCATCTCCTAAGGTGTCTGACACTGTCGTTGAGCCCTACAATGCAACTCTATCCGTTCACCAACTTGTTGAGAACGCAGATGAATGTATGGTTCTAGATAATGAGGCTTTGTATGACATATGCTTTAGAACTCTCAAGCTCACTACTCCAAGCTGTAAGTTTCTTCATTTCTTAACAATCCTTGATTATATTGCAAGTCATTTTTTTAATCAAGAATTTTATATTTATATTTGTTGTCATGCTGAGATCAGTGCATAAGTTTCTAATTATACTTTCCTATTGCAGTTTGTATTTTGCATATTTGGTTAGATCATTTTTATTGTGCAATTTTGCTTTCACATGCTTTATGCTATGTTGTAGCAACTTTGTTATTATTCTAGAGTAATTATTTTGTGGGTCCATAAAGATAAAATCTGTAATGGTAACTGTTAGTTTCACTTGGTTGCTGGGGTCTCCAGGAAGATTAGAGTTTGAGTTTATGTGGTTGATCTTGAAGTTGCTCAATCTCACATGCATCTCAAAATCCCTAAGATAAATTTTTCCTTCATTTGTTATTATATATTTGTGCTCCAAATGATATATTTGTTTTCACCTGTCAGAATTTTATAAGCGTTACTGATGAAATATATATTTCTGTTTCATCAGTTGGAGACTTGAATCACCTGATCTCTGCCACCATGAGTGGAGTAACCTGCTGTCTTCGTTTCCCCGGTCAATTGAACTCTGATCTGCGCAAACTTGCTGTCAACCTCATCCCATTCCCGCGGCTGCACTTTTTCATGGTTGGATTTGCTCCACTGACTTCTCGTGGATCCCAGCAGTACCGCGCCCTTACTGTTCCAGAGCTCACTCAACAGATGTGGGATGCCAAGAACATGATGTGTGCCGCGGATCCTCGCCATGGCCGATACTTGACTGCTTCAGCCATGTTCCGAGGAAAGATGAGCACCAAGGAAGTGGACGAACAAATGATTAATGTGCAGAATAAGAACTCGTCCTATTTTGTTGAGTGGATCCCCAACAACGTGAAGTCCACAGTGTGTGATATACCACCAACTGGTTTGAAAATGGCATCCACATTTATCGGAAACTCAACCTCAATTCAGGAAATGTTCCGCAGAGTGAGCGAGCAATTCACTGCCATGTTCAGAAGGAAGGCCTTTTTGCATTGGTACACCGGAGAAGGTATGGACGAGATGGAGTTCACCGAGGCAGAGAGCAACATGAACGATCTTGTTTCCGAGTACCAGCAGTACCAAGATGCAACTGCAGATGATGAAGGTTATGACTATGAAGATGAAGAAGAACTTCAAGAGGAGGACTAAAAAAAAGGTTGAATTCGTGCCTGTTTTGTTCTTGCTTGTATTGTGCTGTGTTCTTGACCGAATCCTTTGTTTGTGTGCTTGCTTGCTGTGTCTAAATGTCTCCATGTTGTTCTTCCTTTTGGGTGTTCTAGTTTAGGGAGCATTGGTGGTATAAATGACGTCCAATTTCATGTGTGAATGTGTGTTAGTAGCTAGCTTTCTGTTCTTGATGAAACATATTATATAATGGATTAGATTCAGATATGCTTGCTTTTGGCTGTTTGTTTTTTTTCCAAAAGTTCAGAGATTAAATTGAGTCTTTTAATATATTTTTCATTTGTTTGTGTACTTTTTCAGTGTCCAAATCGAGGCTCTTACTATTTTTTCCGTTTGTTTGTGTACTTTTTTACATTCATCCTATTGGACTTGGGTCATATTTTGCACATTTTTACACATTACCTTAAAATAAGGTTGTAATCAACAAATAGCTCACTAAATATTTGTAAGTACGATGACATTAGGATTATGGATCCTTGGATTACACTGGCGCTTAGAAGAAAAAATAAATAGAAATGAACAAATTCATATCTCATATGCAACATGAATTTGTGAACTGAAACTGAGATGGCACAGAAGATCTAGGCTCCAAATTTGGGTACTTTAGCAGTTGAAATTTGGGCAAGGAAGTGCTCTGCTACGATCCTCCGTTGGATTTTGCCGCTGGCAGTCTTGGGAAGAGAATCCGTTAGGAAAACCTTCTTCGGCACCTTGAAAGCCGCAAGATTCTTCTTGCAAAACCTCATGACCTCTTCCTCGTCTAAGTTGCACCCATCTCGGGGAATGATGGCACAATTTATCTGTGTCGTGGCAAACACGCAAATGATAAGAATCAATCATATTCTTGAAACTTGCCTAGTAAATTTTAATGGGCGGTCATGAGAGAGAATAACTTTTGAAATGATCAAGCAGGCCAAAATTGACACTACACAGAATAAGATTCATGCATAGAATCTGAGATCACTAAGAGAGCTAATGTAGAAAACTCAGAATAACTTATAAACCACAATTGGAATCAAGAACAAAGACCTGCAATATCAATATCTAATGTCTAACTATGCTATTCTCTCAACTATGAGCCGCTACTTTACCAAAAGTTTATGACAGAAACTCAGAGCCATGAAGCAGAATCTATCGCAAAATATAAGCTAAGACGTCTTATCACGTGGGAAAAAAAAAACGAGTTCTGTAGTTATCATTCTCCATGTGATTCGTAACTGAAATCTTAGGGTACGGAATATGATATAGTAGGACAACAACATAGCTAAGTCACAAAAATACAATAAAAACATAGACAATGAAACTGATGTACATAGGTTGGGTGAGTGCAGGACCAAACAAACCTATATATGCCTTTCTGATTAATGTTTACAATGTGCATATTGGTGGTCCAGTAGAAAACTAACCTATATTGTTTGTTAAATTGACAAAACATACCCTATATTGTGCTACTTGCAATATTTATTGTAAGATCTGAGTATAGTATTTATAGCTAAGGTCTAATATATTCTGAAAATTATGCTTTAATTTGTAATCAAGGCGTTATAGAGGAATCAAATGCGTTGAAGGATGATTTATATTTTGAAATGTTTACCTCTTCGCCGTATTTGTCATCAGGAACACCAAAAGCAACAGCTTGAGCAACATCTGGGTGAGACAAAAGGATTGCATCTACTTCAATTGGTGATATCTTCTCTCCTGAAAGTGTGATTATACAAATATTAGAATGTTCTTAGAATATTAATACAATATAATAGAGTTTACAAGAGTGATGCTGCTCAAGACTTTTCCTAGTTGCAACTTGCAAAGAAACTGAGCAAAAAGCATGATAATATATTGCTTCCTCCAAAACTACTTTTGTTATTTTGTAAGACACTTAACTGAATTTGGACACTAATTTGTATGAAAGTGAAGTGAAGCAAGTGGAAAAGTATAGCACACTAAATTGGTGGCTCAGTCAATATAAGTAGTCTGGAGTGTACCAAAAAGTCTTTTTGAATCCAAACCAAGTAAAATTTTCAATCTTCAGAAATGCCCTTTGTAATGCACAAAATTAAGAATCAAACAAACAAACTTTTCAACATTTTTTTTGAGGAGGATCATTGCATGTACCTACATGTATATATATTTTATGTAGGCTGACGTGACGCATTTTTAGATACATGATCATTTTTTTTCTCTCCAACACATATCTGGCTCCCACCTCATCCCTTTTCAATAAATAAGAGATATGTGGTTGTGATTAATCTACGTCGGCCTACATGCAATATACATACATATAGTTACATGAACTAATCATTTTCGTTTTTTATTTTATGTTTAAGTTATTGCAAAAACTTGGTTTGACAGTCAAAAAAGACCTAAAAATGACCAATAACATGTTCCCTAAGACAGTGGTCTATTTCAGTTAGCAAAAAGCAGACTTGGAGTGCAAGTAATAAACACACAAATAACTTTTGCTTTGGAAATGAATAGTTAATGATATTTTATTCAAAATTACCTCCACGGTTGATGAGCTCCTTGATCCGGCCAACGAGATGCAAGTATCCATCCGAATCCAAATACCCGATGTCTCCTGTGTGAAACCACCCGAACCCGAAAGCAGATTTATTAGCCTCCGGGTTGTTTTTGTACCCTTTTGTCACATTCGGTCCTCTAATGCACACCTCACCACTCGCTAGAGGCTCCTGCACGACACCGTTTTCATCCAAAATCGCCATTTCTTGACCCACTGGTTTCCCCACCGACCCGGGTTTGTGCGGGCCGTCCTCTGGCAATGGGTTCGACGTCATCAGATGGGACGCCTCTGTCATCGCGTACGCCTCCAGCACCGGTGCACTAAATGCCTCCTCCAGCCGAGCCATTATAGACGGCGCAAGTGACGCGCTGCAGCTCCCGAT
>JAYMTA010003923.1:0-13400 GCA_036897625.1 Pelargonium cotyledonis | reverse complement strand
CCGGATCCATGATTTTAAATAAAGTGTCATCATCTTATTAGTTTAACTGATGTAACTTTATATGAGTTAAGTGATATACATTATATCATAATAATAATAATAATAATAATAATAAAATTATTTGATTACATTAAATATAAAAATTAGCCTAGGTCTAAAATTGAGATAAACCTAAAAGTAAAAGCGCACACACGTTCCTCCTTTATTACTGCTCAGCGCCGCAACTTGGTCTTCTTGTAGCAACCAGTTGCTTCATCTTGTCATCTCAAAGGCGCCGGCGGGAAGGAGAAGAAATTGGAACGCCAAAAATAGCTTTCCGGTTCAACACCGTTTCGCATTTTGGCTAATCGCTAACAAAAATGATAAAGAGGCGATTTTATAAGCATGAGCATGACGATGGAAACGACCCTTCGGATTCATCCTCAGACTCGGAGTTGGAAGCTGAGGACATTGAAGAATCAGAAGATGATGCAGTTGCAGAGGTGCAAGAAGATGCTCAATCCGAAGAATCGGAAGATGATGCTGAATCTGAAGAATCAGATGATGATGTTGATGCAGTAGCAGGAGTAAAAGGTACTGAATCATTACTATTTTGTTTGTTTCTCCTATGCCATGTACCTTTTGATGAATAATTTGCTTCTTTGATTCTAGCAAACTCTCAATGTGAACTATATGGTTTCTTTGAGTAATTGTTTTACTGAGTTATACAACTTTTCCCAATTCTTTGTACTCTCACAGGGTATGAGAGTGAGGATAGCTCAGCCCATGAGGTTGACTCTGATTCATCAGGTAACACTTGTTAATATTATTGAACATCAACTTTCATTACTTGTTTTATACAATTTTCTTTTTACATACTGCTATATGTCTCTGATTGTTGACAATCTCTTTGACATTGATGCATTTTATAGCTAGCTAGCAGTCATTTATTTTTCTTTGAATTAGATTAATTGTCTCATAGTTGAAAGCTAGCTGATAACATATTGTTCAATGTTCAGGCTAATTGACCTTTAAAGCATAGCCTTTGACCCAAATTACAGTCATCTCTCGTTGGATCCTTAATATTGAGACTAACCCCATGTGCATTGGTTGGTCCTGATGCTAATCTCCTTGTTTGATGCTTAGAATAGTCCATGGAAGAAGATGCAAATAATTATGTCAATGCTCAGGTGTGGAACTGAAATCAACCTAAGATTTGAGTGTTAGTTTGATAATAGAATTGCTTCAATTAATAGATGACCAAGACCGTTGCTTCATTCCTTCTTCATGGAAAAAAAGTTGATGAAAAAGGATGGAGTATGTCATATGAGCTTCATCTATGGATGGACTATCATTAATTAAAAAAATATTACTATTTATCTTCTCTATAGTAGTACTAGTAACGATGGTAATTCATGAAAAAGTAGAGTAGAGAATCAAAATATGAATATTGCTATACAAAAATAGTTCGAAGGTGCCATAAAGTCTCTTGACAGGTGCATAACTTGCACATGATGGAAAAATCCTTACAGGAATGTCCAAGGAATGAAGTAGTTATGGTTGAACTGATTTACAATTGCCTTACTTATGGATGAGGCAACTTGCACTTGTGGATGTTTTACATTCACATTGAACTAGAGAAAAGCTATCTGGTGAGGACATAGGTTTTTTGTTGTATCCTTGAAGGTTGTAAATAGAGTGCAAGTACTGTAGATGATTTCAAATATTGGCAATAGTTTGGATGCCCAATTTCATATATTCGACTCTTCTTGAGAACCACTTAAAAGGAAAATTGAATTTGAAAACCTTTTTATGCTTAAAACGCTAGGGGAAATTATCATTCACGGGTTTCAAATTGAGGTTCATGTCGTGAATCATTAAGGGTTATTTTTTTATTTGTGAACCGTGTTGAATTGGAATAGTATGGCATTATTAATGTAGGATCTGGGGTCTAAGTGGAACTATTGCAATAGTGTTGCTGAACTTGTAGCCACTTGTCTACAACCAGTATGGGGAATTACTCGTTAACGATCCCATAAACTTTTCATGACTAATTGCTCTGAGCAATTTGGGATGAGTTATTGGTTGTGGGAACTGAGAAGTGTTTGATTGGCGATTTTGTTTCAATCCATCTTATCTCAAAATAATAAAGTATTGCATTCACATTAACACAAATATAGGGGAAACATTTATCAACAAATAGATAATTTAAGAAATAATAATAGACGCAGAACATGCGTAAAGGTAGTATGGCTATGATAGAGCCTAATGCTAGGAAAAAATAGACATTAAATAAATGGTGAAGATGGAATGATGATGTTGAAGTCAAATACTAACTCGAGATCACAAGGGTTCAATGCACAATTTGAGTACAAAGGTGTCCTGATTGAGTCATATTTATGAAGATGACTCCATTGGAGTACAAAGCTCAATATTTATGAAGATGATGCCATTGGAGCACAATTTGAGTACAAAAGGTGTCCTGATTCACCTGTTATAAAAATATCGAGTTCAATATCATACATAATAATAGATACATAACTTGTTTGGTTACAAAGATATAGCATATACTTGTATGTCTCGATAAAAGAAAATTCAGTTTTTCCTTCTGTAAAAACGAATTCCTGTGTATCTGACATCTTTGGAGTGTCACACAGGTCAACTGATAAATAAAGATGACGATGATGATGACGACGACGATGATGGTGATGAAACTGGGAATGACAGCAAAAACGTGCTCGAGCCACCTAATATCAGGGATGAAATGGATTCACTGCCGGTTGATCTGCCACCCTATATCCTACTACGCAAAAAGGTTTATAGGTGTAGGATATGCCCTAGAGTTATCTGTTTATCTGAGGATTTTTTAAGGGCTCATCTAAAATCCAAGGTGTTTATTTCGTATCCAACTTTTAGCCGTCAGCACTATAAATCTCTCCTGTATTTTATTGTCTTATCTGCTGGATAAATTCTCCTGCTTTTCTATGTCTCCATCCTTGATGAGGATCGTAAAATAGAAAATATGTGCTTGCCAATCTACCATAAAAATTAAAAGAGGAACTTCTGTTTTGTTTTTGTTTTTGCAATTAAATAAATGCAGAAGGTACCTGTTTTCTGTTCTTGGCAAATCATGTTGTTGAAAGGTTTCTATGTTTACTTTTTATCCTTTTGATGCCCGTTGTTTTCTATGAGATTATAATAGCCATCACTTACTGTTTTAGTTTAATTGTTTCCCTCAATGCCAAGGGCAAGCATTATATTTTTGTTGAAGTTGAAGTTTTTGTATATGTTGCTGATGACCTAATTATCACTTATCTGCTATTTCAGAAACATATTCGTTCAGAAAAACTGTTAAATGAAGGTAGACTTAAGTCCATACTCAATGATGATCTGGAGATTGAGAACCAAGAGACTCCTGCAGAGCTACATGCTAGAATTGTGGCTATTGCAGAGGTTTGTTGCTGTTATTATTTTTGAGTTCCTATGTCCCCTGAATCGGATGAGCAAATTAAAGTTTAGTTGTCAGGTTTACTAATTTATCTTGCTAATAATATGTACCAGACCAATTCAAAGAGGAAAAATAAAGGGCGCCAGCGGCAGAGAAAGAGGTCAAATAAGAAGGTAATGTGGCATTGCATCTAATAATTATATGCAATCTGGTCTTGTACAATCATACGAAGTTTGTTAAATTCCTTGCTTGAACTGCAGAAAACTGAGGATGATTCAAACCTTGAGAAGGCAAAGATATCAACAAAAAGTCCAGACAAGAAAAGACGCAAGAATGAGAACTTGCCTGAACTGCAGAAAACAAAAGATGATTCAAACCTTGAGAAGAAGGCAAAGATATCAACAAAAAGTCCAGCCAAGAAAAGACGCAAGAATGAGAACTGAAGAATATGAAGTTACCATAGTACTATCTTTTAGAGAGAAGATAGATGCTATAAATGAGATAGAATTAACCATCTGTGAGAATCGTAACTCTTGCCTCCCATCCGGAGATTCTTTTTTGGGTACAAGATTATTACTCTGAACATGTGTTTTTACTTTTTATTGATCTGCTGAAATGTGTAGACTTGTTAGGTCTGGAAATGTATCTGTGGCTTAATAGTTGACAGTATTGGATACTGAAAATTTTGTTGTCCTTGAGAATTAATATATATGGTATGCTTCAAGTGTTTTGTGATGTATTTTTAGGTTAGTGTATATCTTGTTTTTGGGCCAACAATATATTATTCTTCAAAAATCTTCATTTGGTTCATAAATTGTCTAGATAAATAACGATTTTGCAAAACACTATTACATTTTAGTTTTGTATTTCTCTAAACTTCCGTACAAAGTATGTGCTATATAAATCATCACTTAATGAAATTAACTTAAATTAACACATCATTGTTTATTACATATAGATTGCTGCAACCATGGGAAGCACTTAACAATTGTGCTTACATCTACTACCTCCAAACAATAATTATATTGTTTCCGGTTTTAACGGGAAGAAACTACATACATGTACGTGACACCCCTTTCTTCAAGTGATGTGTATTTACGGGTACTAACAATAACCATAACGCTATACTTGAAAATCCTACCTTATTGAAGAGAGCACATCACATTTTCAGCACAACGTTCCTGGAACAGCAAACCTTATTTTACTTCAGTTCTTGTGTTGTAATCTCCCACTTTCTGAACCGGCATATGGATCAATTGTAACATTTATCACCGCTGGCTTTCGCGCAGAAAAGGATTCAGTAAGGGCAGACTTGAGTTCATCAGGCGTCCCAACAAGGTAACCTTTGCCCCCGAAAGCTTCAATCATAACATGATAGGCTGAACCAGGAACAAAGGAAGTGGGTGCTGGATCAGACTTGTAAGGCCCGGTGATTTCTTCCGGGTTTCTTCGGTCACCCCCGTACACACCGCCATTGTTAAAGACAATCACAACCACAGGGAATTGATATCGAACCAACGTCTACATAAAATTAAGAGCATATAAAATAACCAAATTAGTTTACAAACCCCAGGGAATACCAGTGACAATAAGATGCAGAGGTAAACAAAAGAAGTATGCGAACCAGATGAAACAGAATCTAAATAACTAAGATGAAAAATTAATATAAACAGAACACTCGAAAAAATCATTGAATGCATCCAGAATTCTAGAAAATGTGGCTGACTTGGGTTTTTCTTATTTATATCTCCTAATTCATTACATCTCTACTTACCACTGATCAATGATTGAAGTTGAATTCCAAAAATTGTGATAAAGTAACTTGAGGGTCAGCAGCCCAGAGCCAAATTGTATGCAATAACAAGCTGAAAGTTACAAGATGCATGATGTAATCGATTCAAGATCAGCAACTGCTATAAACAACCTAAGTTTAAGTAGATTTCAGATGTAACTGCTTTACAGCCTCTAGATTGTCAATCCAAACAAAGAGAAGTACTGGCAAAATGATAAGCCAGTATACACTCCAACTCATAAGAAAACTAACACAACATGGGTAGAGATGGACTAAGACACTTAAGAGGTAAAAAAACCTCATCATCCTCTAACCACAACCAATTATTCTTCCTCTTATTTGCATAATTGTAGGAAACAATGAAGCTCAGATAACCCATAAACTCCTATTTTTGAAATATATGTTAAACTTTAGGTTCTAAGAATTTGCTAGCATTTTTTGGTTGTTGTTGAGAAAAATAGCCATACTTGATACATGTATATACCAAGTCAAATAAGACCAAAGTGATCCAGTCTTGGCAACAAGGAAAGCTAGGTTCAGAAAATACCAATGGCCAGACAGAATGCTTGATGAAAAAAGAAAAAAGAAGAATGGAATCTTTATCTATGAACTTAATACTAACCAAGAACCTAGACCACCTAGATCAAACTAATGTCACTTCAAACATTGGAACTTTTAAATATTTCCCCGTCTTAAAATAAGTGCTCTACTTTCTATTTTGAGAAAATTTAAGGAAAAGTTAGTATTATATATTTCTTTTTCTATTCCCATATGCACGTGTTGTAACAAACTTAAGGAATACTTACTTGCATATTATATGGACACTCTTATTTTGGGACAAAAATGCAACTGAAACAAGACATTTATTTTGGGGTGGAGGGAGTATGACTTGAGAATTTCATATCTCAGACAATTTGTATAAAAAAAATGCATGTTTGAATGGAAGTTGATCTAATGCATTCACTTGAAGTGGAGGAAAAGTTGCATGCAATACTCCTGTCCACTGTTGAATAAAGACATCACATGAAGCAAGTAAGACAAGCAGGATAATATACCCATTTCATATCATCTCTAAATCCCTCTAAGAAAACAACTATGACATTGAAGAGATCAGAATGCCTATGTCCCTACATTATAGGCAACACTCAGGCCAGGTGAAACTAAAAGTCATTTGTATATGGTTGAGGTAATGATATCGGAATATAGAAAGGGAAGGGAATGTATGGCTGTGGTGATGGTGCAGGCTGCTCTCCTTCGAGAGACCACCAAGGGAGATGGAGTAAATAAAGCATTTCACCAAACACGATTTCTCTACCCCAGTAAACCTTTATTCTGTTTCCACTCCTTTCACCTTTCCCTCCAATACATATGAACTTGGAGTGACAGAACTACAAGCATATTTATAAGCTGTAGTGTCTGGAAAACCTAATAACAGCAAAAGCAACCCGAGATAATTGCCTCTACAGTTTTTCCATTTTGATGGAACTCTGCGCTAAAGGAATAGAAGTATTTCAACCAATAGTATGTCATGATGAGCAGTCAGGGAGTTCATATTTCATAACCATTTTCATACCACCTTAGCCACATCCAAAATTAGGATCGTTACAGAAAGAAGAATGCAGACAATTAGGCACATAAATGGACTAAATTCTTAAAAAGAAAGCATTTACGAATGCATTAATTTCCATATATAAAAGCATCATACCTCAACTTCCATTGCACTGAACGTAAATCCAGAGTCCCCTTCAACAGCAACCACAAGGCGATCAGGTGAAGCCACTGAAGCCGCAATGCAATAACCCATACCAACACCCATTGTCCCCCAAGTCCCTGCATCCAACCTGGTTCTGGGCTCAGTTTGAATCAACACTGACCTACCAACATCCATTGTATTGGCCCCTTCAGATACCACTATTGGAGCAGGACTCCCTTGTTTCAAAATGGCATCTCTAATAATTCTCATGGGGCACATAAAATTAAATGGCACAACATCCTTAGCCAACTGAGCCTCCATCCTCAACACATTCTCCTTAGTCTTGTTCGAAATCGCCTCCACCCAAGGATGAGACTTCCCCAAACAAAAAGGTTCATCCTTAATCTGCTTATTGATGGCTTCCAAAACCTTTATAGCATCACCAACCAATCCCAAATGTGGCTTCCTCAACTCAATCTCTTCCTTACAAACATCAACCAGAATGAATTTCACATCCTTGGACCACTTTGGTGGCTCTCCAAAGTGTAGCAACCAATTAAGCCTAGCACCAACAACAAGAGCAACATCACATTTACCAATAGCAAGCGACCTTGCTGCGGTTGCAGCGAGCTCGTGTGTATCAGGCAACAATCCTTTCCCCATTGGAGTGGGTAGAAATGGGATTCCAGTGCTCTCCACCAGTTTCTGCAAAGCTCCCTCGGCTCTTGCATAAGCTGCTCCTTTACCGCACACGATCAATGGCCTCTGCGCGTTTCTCAGCAGCGACGCCACCTGCTCAATTTCCGAACTGGACACGCACGCGCTCTCAATCGCCTCCGCTTTCCTCAAATTCTCGGCCGCAACGAGCAATTTCTCAGCCTCCGATTCCGAAATAGTTTGGTGCAACACGTCCGTAGGAAGATCGAAGTAGCAGCCACCGGGACGACCCGCGACAGCCCAATCGAGAACCTGGCGCACGCAATTGGGGATTTCCGTAATATCTTTAGCCTTGACGGAGAATTTGGAGAAAGGCTTGACAGCTTCGATCTGATCGAGCTCCTGGAAATCACCGCGGCCGAAATCTTTCTGATCGCAGGATCCGGAGATCATGACCATGGGCCAACCGTTGGCCATGGCGTTGGAGAGGCCAGCGAGGCCGTGGACGCAGCCAGGACCAGAGACGGTAAGGAGGATGCCGGGACGGCCAGTGAGGTAGCCGTAGGCAGAGGCGGCGTAGCCTGCGGACTGCTCGTTGTGGAAGGCGATGAAGCGTATGCCGAGAGAGACGGCGCGGGTAGCGAGGGAGGTGACGGGGATGCCGACGACGCCGAACATGCGGTCAACACCGAAGCGAGCGAAGGACATGGCGGCGAGGACGTTGCCGTCGACGGGCTTTATCTGATCGGAAACCGCCATTGAAGGTGGTAGCTTTGTGGTGGCGTGTTAGTTTCCAAGATGCACTGAAAATGAAAATGATGGAACAGAGCTCAACTCCAACTCACCAATTTTGAGTATTTTGCTTGACACCTGTGTGCATATAATATAGCTGTTAGAAAGGGGTATATTTGTCTTTTAGTCAAAAACTAACTAAAATAAATGATTTTTTATTATAAAATTCTAAAACAAATATTATGCAAATAAGTCCATAAAATCAATTGCGCACACTACTTGTTTCTTCTATTTATTAAATTAAATGAAGAGAGATTATTGCATTTATTTTCTTCAAAATAAAGTATGCTAGATGGTCCTTGAAAAAAAAAGGTATGCTAGATGGGAGAAGCTACAATATAGAAGCAATTTCTTTTCTAGTTGTAGATTTCGGGCCCGAATTTGATGGGTACCCGATTTTACATTTATTAGACTCTAACTCAATCTGTAGTTGATATAGTTAGATTAGGATCTTACTGAATAAATCTGTCAAATTATTGTATTTTATACATGCAACCTGATCAAACTCGAAGATCCTATAAGCTCAAGTTATGGTTCAACAATATGATCTTGGTTGATCCAACATTTTGCCAACTCTAGGGTGAAGTATCTCACCAGTTTGTATACCAACACTATTTTCTCTTTGAGCGATTTTAAATATAAAGTTTTCACATCAACACGTTGCATTTTTTTTTTTGAAGTGTTGAACTCGAATATACCCGACTGAGAAGAGTGTTAATCTCTTTAACAGTTGAATCAACTTTTTTCTTTTTCACGAGTTTTTCTCCATTCATCTAATATGACTGAAGCTCATACTTGATAAGATAGTAACATGACATTTGAACTATCAAAATGTATCCCAAGAGATAACAACGTATTTACCTTTGCCTACTAAAACAAGAAACTATAATTCTGAAGTTAAGGTATGAGTTGCTCATATGTATAATGAATTGCTCATTGAAAAAGATTACTCACATAAAAAACATAAAGAACAAAGCTAACACGAGCATATTGTAAATGTTAAAAATGAAAGGAAACTAATAATAATCAACTTACATTTTAAATCAATTATTCAATGTAAAATTTTACAAATAAATTTTGAACCTATTGTATTAAAGCTAATCAAAATTCAATGCAATGGGAAGCTAAAATCAGTTCACCTAATTTTAGAAACATCACAACGGACTCAAGAAATATAGGTGTATTTCGTAATAATTTTATTTTTGAGATCATACGAAATCTGAAAAAAAAAAAAAATATATATATATTTAAAAAAATGTGTGAATGACGATTATGACCTTGAGAGTACACAGAATGTAGGCATAACTGGAGAAGGGCATGACTGGGGTGAAATGACCATATTGGGCTTGATGAAGCAAAATCGATGTTGTGTTTATGTGGCAGTCGACTTCGAGGGCCCAAATGTCATTTTGGTAGCAGCCAAATGGCAGCCCCACATTCAATGCCACCAATCAGTATCCAAATTTGCCAACTAATCTTCAATATTGACCAATTTACCCTTAAGAAATAAATAATAAGTGCAAAAAACCAAGGGAAGATTGCACACTTCCTCACCAACCTCCCTCCTTCAAATCTTTCTTCTATGCAATACAATCTCTCTTTCTCATCTAAGGTTCGTGTCACCGTGTGTACTGTTGGTATCATGTTATAAAAATTGATTATAAACATCGTGTTGTGCTCTACAACCTGATTTCTACTTATGCAACTAATTGTTACTACAAAGACATATTAGGTTAAGTGGTTAAGATATTTTAGATTTTCTTTGAGGTCTCAAGTTTGAGTCTCTTTATCGTCGGCGTAAGTTGAGATTTGAGGGATGAGGTTTAAAGTGACGCTCCCTTTAGAATGTGAGAAACATTTTTATCTCGAGTATAATATCTCGTTGTTGATAAATAAAAAGAAAAATAGTCGTTAATTACTAGCATGCATATAACTAGGATTAGTACATACAACACCAAGCCATATATCTTGACCACAAACTTTTTCATCATGAGCAAGTTCATTCAATAGTAACGATTAATTCAGTCAATTACTACATACTCCTTTCGTCCTAAAATGAATGTTCTGTTACTCTTGCATTTTTGTTCTAAAATAAGTGTCTTGTTTCATTTTCTAGTAAGTTAGTTATGCATGAATTGTCAATAATACTCTTATAAAAAGTTAGTTAGGATTTCTCGACACATGATTATGAGGATACAATAGTAAACGTACTACACTAACTAACTTCTCCTTAACTTTTCTCAAAACAGAAAGGATGACACTCATTTTAAGACGGAACGAGTAATAAATAAAGAGACAATCCACTTATTTTGAAAATAAAAGTGAACCTATTAAGTCGAGTAATTGATAGGGATGGAGACTATTTCATTATAAGTAAAATTAAAGAGAGAGAGAGGCTCTAAAGATGATATGGTATTATTGGAGAAGTGAAAGCAACAACTACCATAAATACTATACTTCATGAATTTGTCACAACTCCATCTACATCATGTATGAATTGATAGATTCCTTACAATCACATGAATCCAGAATCAATGACTGGTCAGAAGCAAATTAAGTTATAAGATGGTGCAAGATGATCATAAGCAAGACTTCAATATGAGAGATTATGCCAGAAGAGGCAAAAGATTCAATGTGGCTAGTGGTAGAGGTTGAAATGGATCCCCAGAAATTAAGAAGATTAGTGAATAAAACAAGAGGTAACATATAATTTTACAAGTTTTACTAAACTAATTGGACATGTGATAGTTGAGTGTTGATTTGAATATTTGACCACTATGCTCGCCATCGGAAATCTGACAAAAAATAATAACCCGTCGGAGCTGTGACTTTTTCTTGTAGTGTCAACTAGCCCATGATAGCTGTCGAATATTCATGTTTCAACTTTTAAGAAAGTGAATATTTTTAGCATAGCTAAAAAGATAAAAGTGGAGTTTGGAGATAAAACAAGAGATCAGGCTTGTCACTCATAGATGCTAATCTTGAGAACTATTCCATAATATTGGTAATTTCTCTAATGATGCAAATATATAGAAAAATTACAAGAGGCTTTTCTGAACTTGTCACCTCCATCATTTTGGGCTTCAGTACTTTATTTCGTAGTTTTAAACTACCGTGGATTATGCTTGAGTCCTTTCGTTAGTTACATTATCTTCATTAAATAATTAGTGATATCCTATAAACTTTACCCAAATAGTCAACTATAGCATGGTGTATTCTAAATATAGAGAAGTACATATATACATTGGCGGAGCCAGGCATACGCCATCATAGACCATGCCCTATGCCAGCTCAATATATATTAACTATATCAGTTTTCACACTCATGTGCTTTTGGCTCAGTGGTAAGAATATTTAGCATTTTGACCCATGCCAAAGTTCGATGCTACTCTTGTCTTTATTTTTTTACTAAAATATTTTAAATGTTGGGCCAAAACTTCTGTTTTCTACTTTTTAATTTTGATCTATAAACACTTTTTTGTTGGGCCAAATCTACAGCCAAAATTCTGTTTTTTACTTTTTAACTTTGATTTATAAAACACTTTTTTTTTTACACCATTAACTTTGAACTATAGAACTTATTTACCTTAAAATGAGGCCAAGCTTCACAAATATGGAACCATTTACTTTAAATTGAGCCCAAATTTTACAAAAACAACATAGATAACTTAACAAAATTCTTCATTCATGTTATATGCTTTCATTACTTATATGATTACAATCATATTTTCTTGTTTCTTTAAAAAAAAAAAAACGTAGTTTCTTGAAATAATATCACAATTTTTTGAAACATAGGACCATTGTTCAAACTAGAACAAATTTTTGCAAAAAAAAAAAAAGAGTACAAATTCAATTATGATAACGAGTTTGAGTACTACATAAACTAAGTTTTAACCTCAAGAGGTTGAGTGGTTTTATTTTTGTTCACATGAGTTTGAATCTTAGGGACAAAACCTATAGAATTTTAATTAATGCACTCAATCGGTATGCAAATGCACTTTGAAATTTTTTATGTGAGATAAATCTCATTATTACACAAAAAAATGTCTATTTTTTTTCTTACCTTATATAACTAAAAAACCTTAGAGTTGGTGAACCGATTTTTGGCCTACCCTTTGATGTTTCGCTGGCTCCGCCACTGCATGCATAGGACGAGAATTAGTAAATAAAGCTAGATTGAGCCAAATCAGGATCTAGACTTCCTGCTTCATCTTGTGCCAAACAAGCTAAGATGGTAGATCTTTTTTTTATTTTTTATAAGCAACGCCTAAATGTGTATATATATACAAGAAACTAATAGTGTTCAGGAAAGAAACTAATTCTCTTAACCCTAGCCTAGAGTTTTTGGCACCTTACCGCACCAAAGTGGTCTCTTACACCACCACCACCAAGAATGTGTAAAGTGTGGATTGATCCTGAGATCTCCTCCCACCCACACAGTTGGATTAACCAACTGCGTCACCTTAGTGGTTAGCTAAGATGGTAGTTATTTACTTATGGGATAACTTTTTTGGTGTCCAAACTTTCAAAAAATATCCAATTTGGTGCACAAACTTTTATTTCTCTTAATCTAGTACCCACACTTCTATTTTGTACCCAATTGAGTGCCCACCGTTACATTCCGTCATTGGGACCGTTAAATGCTGACGTGGCATGCTGATGTGTTAAAAAATGAACACGTGGACAGAAGAGGCTCGTGCACTTGATGACGTGGATATATATATATATATTTTTAATTTAATAAATGAATCACCTATACCGGAAAATTCATGATTTGAGTTTTCCGGTGACCAGAAAGTTCATGAGTTGAGTTTTCCGATGACCGGAAAATTCATGATTTGAGTTTTCAAATCAAAAAATTAAACCAAACAGAACATATCATAATTTCCAAAACAAAAATAACATTTACAGAACATATCATAACTTCCAAAAGAATTTCAAAACACTCTTGGAAATCAGTCAGATTTCAAATCCAAATTAAATTTGAACTCATAACTAAAAAAAAAAACAACTTTAGCTAATACCAGAAAATCATCAAT
>JAYMTA010003922.1:0-13401 GCA_036897625.1 Pelargonium cotyledonis | reverse complement strand
GTTGCTCCATTACCTGTACGCGTTGTCCCACAGTTTGCGTCTGATTATCGGTTGTTTGCTGCTGCTGCCTCAACCTAACAAGTTCCTGCATAAGCACATTCTTGTCCCTTTTAAGTCTTTCAACCTCTTCCTCCAGCCCAAACTTCCCCACCTCAACACATGCCCCAACTGATGTGCTTTGAACCTGAGGTTGGGGTGGTTGATGACTGTTTTGTACATGGGCAGGCTTTCGCCTACTTATACTTCTCAGGAGATGTTTTTTATCTCTTAGAAACCCCTCATTCGCAAATTCCCAGCGGTCAGGATCGACCTTCCTAAAACCCTGCTTAATCAAATTCAAAGATATAACAAAAGAAATTATCAACAATATATTCAGAGGAATAAAATGAAGATATGCATGACTAATAGGAATATAGAGCAGGATCAGTCATTTCATCAACTACTTGACCTCCTAGGTTATTTAGCTTGACCAAATACAAGAGCAAATGGATACATGAGCATTCTATGATTTCGGTAAACCCTGTGCCTTAAAGATGGAATATGATAATATATGAATCCCAACATATTTGTTCATCTACTAGAAGTATGAACCTTTTTTTATCTAATAACAACTCGCTAAAGAAAAAACTTGGTTACTTAAAAAAACATGAAATGGTGCATATGTATATGTACTTTAAAATATCCAAAGTAAAAAAAGAAACAGGAAAGCTACTTACATTTTATTTCTATAGATTCCAAATGGAGAAACTAAAATGTCTGTAAAATTTGCTTATGTCAAGTTGACTCTGTAAACTTACAAAACAGACGCATATGAATACACCAATATTTTGCCAAGTGAACCAAAAATTGACCAGGACGTGTACAACCATTCAAGGTACACATTGACCTGCAAGTCAAATATGAGAAGATTTTGGTCCATATTGAGTCAAAATTGTGAGAACATCCAAAATTTCCATGTTCTAACACATCTACAAAATAGTTTAGCAAAATTCAGAATTACTAAGAAAACAGCAATCAGGTGCAACCAGAATAATTTTCATTAAACGAAACATCTTCATTAATTAAGTGTATGAATCACATTAACAAGTATACATAGTTTATAGACTTTCTGTTCTTTTAGATGACACATAATCCACAAATCCTAAATGCAGTCAGCCCCTCCAACATGCACTGGCTGGTTACAGGGTCCTTCCATCCCAAACCCTTGAGTGGCCATGGAACAACCCATCCTATACGAACAGGTTCACTACCAAATTACCTGAAACCTGAAGGTGGCTTCATAAAGCTTTAAAGCATGTTGGATTTTTGTACTTCAAACCTGCCTAAGGCACTGACTTAAATTACCAGTTGAATTTTTTTTTTTTCCATTTTGATAGGAAATACCGCCACCTACAAGGCTCGAACTCGAGACCATGTTTTAGGAAACCAAGTAAAGATTTACACATGGTATTAAAATGAGCAGAATAAAGGGATGCTAGAACTAGAAGGGAAACATTGAACACAAAAATTGAGGAAATGAGTAAAGCTGTTGACAGTTTCAATGAGAATCTAACAACTATACACTATACAAAATCATTTGTGCTGAAGGGTGGCCCTGTGCCAGTAGAAAGTTCTGCAGAGCAATGCCTTCCTCATGATAAAACCATCATAGCATATGTCAATACTCTGCTATTATTGTCCGCCGAAAGACCAAAACTATGTCGAGAAAGATCAATCCTCATAACAACCTACTTCCATATAAGTAATTTCATGATTCCATATCCAAAGAAATCTCACTTATTCGTCTAATTGGTAATACTTGAATCCTTACATGCCATGCTGAAGTCAAACACAGCAGCACTTTACAGCCTCAGTTTACCAGGGTAATATCTCTCAGTAATAATCAAAACCCAAATAAACTATTTAGACAAAATAGGCTGCAAAACACAACTGAATAGCTGAATGTGGAATAGAGTTCAACCTATTTATTTTGTACGATACAGCCAGCCATTCCACATCACTTTGACTTATTTGAATATCGATAATACAAACACCCTTTTCCTAATTTCATTCAGACATTCTATGCTCAGTCGCCAAAACTAAATTCCATAAGCACTAACATGCAGCAATCCAGATAGGACACTGATTCTCTTTCTAGGCAGGGTGATACACCTTCCATTTCAGTATATGATATGTGAAACACAGTCAAAATCCACCGAACAAGAAATCACATCAATTTAATATTCCATCATTCCTGTGTTATGGGATAAATTAAGTGAAAAGACACCAGCAGACAACTTATATTCTATATTTTCAAATATACCTGGCTTCCTATTTCTCTCTTTGAAATTAATTTACCAAAGCTACAATTTGCATATAGCTGGTGAAGCAAGCCAGGGACCTACACAAATATAAGCACACAAACAGCAACTGGAGTTTTCTATATCAATCAACCCCATTTTCCTGCCACCAAGACCAATGTCTCATCATTAGAGGAGTAGCTACCATCCAATTTTCATGTATCGCCATAATGTGTTTCAGAAACCCAAACACTCAATATTCACATTCCAAAATTCACAACCTACGAATTTCCAAACAAGAATTCAATTAGGCACAACGAAAGGGAAGAAGAAATACGCACATAGGTATTCAATTGCCTAACGAAGCTGGAGAAGTTATTGTGCTTGAAATACTTGGGCAGGAGATCTCTGGCGAATTCCGGCACGTTCCAGACGACGAAACTGTTGTTGCCGTCGCTCCACGACACCACCGAGTTGGTGGACGAGTCGTCCACCATGTCGTACGTCTTGCTAAGGAAAGGCGGTGGAGAATTCAAATTCGACCACGCCTCCTGAAGTCCTTCCATTTTGATTCGGAAGTAGCTTCTACGAACAATCGCCTGCTGTTAATTCGGGATTAGCCATTGATTTGATTGTAGAAATGTCGAGAATCGCACAGAAGTGATAGTTGGTGTGAGAGGCAGGCTTCGAAGAAACCCTAATTTGGAGAGAGTTTAGAGAAGTGTACGGACATGGAGATGGGTGTTATGTTTTGTGAACCGCGATCGCGAAGGAGAAGAAGGTTACGTTCCAGTGCGGCTGCAGAGAGAACTCGCGGGGACGAGAATGTTTGATTTGATGCCATCCGATGCACGTGGCTATCATGAGCTACGTATGTTCTTTTCATATTTTCATTTGGGTCCTTCAGTGGTTTATCAAGTGAAATGAATATAGATCCACTTGGAAATTGGAATAAAGTAGTAAAATGTACATACAAAATAAAATAAATCATTATTTCATATTTTCATATTATACACGTGACGTTTTATGATTAGGCCAAATCATTAATGAAATAAATGATGTGTCATATCTCATTAGTTGACATATTATTTTGTACAAATATTTTTGAGTTATATATTTCCAGATCTCCTACACTGTCTTTTTTTTATATGTTACCCCATGCCCTCAGAGTTTAGCCGTTTCGAACCCTGAACTGCAATGTTTTATTATTTTCATCCATTTGACATGGTATAGCCGGTTGCCATATGTCACGTCATTAAAACTCTTGCAATCCACGTCATTAAAACTCGTATGGCAACCGGCTACAACAGGTCAAATAAGTGAAAATAATAAAACATTATTCAAAACGGCTAAACTCCGAGAACAGGGAGTAACATAAAAAAAAAAGACAGTATGGAGGATCTGAAAATATATAACCCAATATTTTTGTACACTATTTTGGTCATAAAACATTACTTCTTTTTAGATGCCTCTAACATGCACCCACAAAAACGACATCGCTTTGTTTTGTTTACACGAAAAATTCACCTGAGGGCATTATCGTCTCGACATAAATCAAACCACAAAAATTGCTTTGTCGTCTCCAGCAATCTACCTTGGAAGACGATGAAGTCAGTCGTCGTCGTACCCACAAAAGCTTAAGATCCCAAATTGACGACCCATAAAAACAAACAATTTCCAACAACTATCCCATTCGAATTCGCATACAAACAATCAAACCAACCACATTAGCAGCAAAAAAACACTCCCAACGCACATATTTTATTTTCTCTAACTCTCTCTTTGTCTCAGCTTCTCACTGTCTCTGATCCCTCCTTCCTCTGTCTTCTTCAGACCCGGTAAGTGGTTTCTTCTAGCTTCCGAACCGAGATCTCTTCTGGGTTTTTTCAGTTTTGCCCCAAATGTTCGAAATTTATCGAATTTGATAGACTTGGTGTCTGGGTTTTGGTGGGTTGAAATGAATCTTGGTGTTGTTTGGTTTCTTGATGCCAGCTGATGATGAGTGAGAATGGGTTAGTTCATATTGCATGGTGCTCCTAAAAGTTTATTTTGATGCTTGTTGATTCGAATTTGAGTTGGGTTGTTAGTTTATTGAGGATATGGGTAATGGTGGCTTGTAGAACTGAAGTGATATGGTAGTTGGGAATTTTTCTGCTTTTGGTAATTAATTGCTTCATTTTAGTGCTTATTGAAATATTGGTGAAATGATATATTGGATTCTCTGGGGTAAAATCTTATGCTTTGTTGTTGGTATGGTAATGGTTAGTGGAAGCTTATCTACACTGTCGTGCTTATTTAAGAATTAATGTATACTTTTAACTTTTAAGAGAGGATGGCATGGCTCATATCTCATGGTTGGATTGGAAATGAGTTGAGTGACAGACTTTCTGTTTGTGATGAAAATTGTCTCATGGTTGAGTTGCACATAATGGGTTTAAAGCTGTGTCTAGACTCTAAATTTCATAACCTTGTTTTGGTTGGTAGTCAAAGTAGGTGAAATTTGTGCTATCGCTTGCATTTATTTTGTTTCAAAAGTGTATTGGAATCAGTAGGATTCTTGTTATGTTTCTTCTTTTTTTTTTCCCTCCTGTTTTAGAATTTGCATCCCCCTCTGACAACTATACTTGACATAGCAAAAGCCAAAACCAGTATTTATCTTAGGAAGCCTGGCTTGGACAAGCTATACTGTATTTAAAAGCTAAATCCTCTTTTGGGAACTGATTTAAACTTGTCCATCCATCTTTATACTGATCTGTTTCTCTTGTCCTACATCGCAAATAAAATCTGTGTAGAAATTTGTATATCCTACCTAATGTATGGATTCACACTTGTCATTTTTTTCCGAATGTGGATAAAATAATGAAGTTAAAGGATGTTTTTTTTTTTTTTTAATGTTCTTTGCAGAAAAATCTGCATTTCACCTACATGTTCTTGGAAGCTGACTTTGAGACTATGTGTATTTGGTAGCACTTCAAGTTAATCACATATTGTGGTGAAGTTGAACAATGAACATTTGTGTGAATGAATCATGATGTTCTATTGAGAAGCACTTGATATTTGTACCAAAACAATTAGAATTAGGAACAGGGCATATGATTTGATATTTTGATTTGGCATTCTAATTTTTTGAGGTCATTGTTAGCAAGAAACATTATTCTGTTTTTAGGACTCAGTCTTCATAAATTTGTTGCTGTCTGTTCTTTTCCATTTCCATAGTTTGTATCATGAGGATCTTAACATAAGAATTTTTTTCTTTCTCCAATTTCTAGTAACTTCATGGCTAATGTGGTTGGTGTGGCTGTGGTATAAATGGAAGAAGTTCTTATACAGACTCTCCATATTCATCATATATTTCCCGGAGACTAATAACAATATCTTCAATGAAGATAAAAGTCTCTCATCGTCCAGCTATTTGTTACAGGCCTGTACATCCCTCAGATATTGAGATTTTAGAGCAAATCCATAGTGATGTATTTCCTATCAGGTAGGTGATCTTATCATGGACTACGATCCTCACGATGTGTTTGCTGATACTCACTGTTGGTTTTTGTTCCTTTTCAGATATGAGGCTGAGTTTTTCCAGAATGTTGTAAATGGTCGTGGTATTGTGTCATGGGTAGCTGTTGATCGGAGTCGACCCAATGGCCAAAACGATGAACCTATTGGATTTGTTACTGCAAGATCAATTCTGGCAAAAGAAAGTGAGGTATACTCTCTTCCTCAGTTCTTGTAGGTCATTACATGTTATGAGTCTTTTTACCAGGGTCAAACAAGCTCAATAGTTAAACACTTAAACTTGCTTCTAGATTGAATGCTTAGGTGGGAGGCTAAGTCATTGTCCAAATCCACTAATGCTGTGCTTGCGTCTTCTTGAGATGACGCATTGGGATAATAAATAAATAAAAAATTCTTTCTACGAAGAATTTTAACACAATTTAAACTCTATGCATTTATGAATGATACACTTTTCATTGAATGCCAAATGAGTTACAATGTTAGCCTTTTTATAGGCCATTTCTCAAAGGTTACATCCTTCAGATCACACCCTTTCACAAAGGTTACATCTCATCTAAAGGTTACATCTTATCTAAAGGTTACACACCTTTTCAAAAGATACAACTTTTGAGAAAATAAAATAATAAATAATAAACAATAAATTATATTCTTTTAATAAATAATAAATTATATCTACTAAATCAGCTAAGTGCAAGCTACATCATGAGAGCTGAACACGCACATCAAAAGAGCAAATTGTTGAGTGAAAACCAATGCGCGGTCCCCTAGGGGATGGCGCAATGGTCAAGAACACATATCTTCATGTGGGAGGTCGTAGGTTCAAATCCCATTGCGTTGGGTGGGGTGCGGTTTAAAGGGGAGAGCTGCCCCTATTGTGTAGCTCAACTAGTTAGTTTTTTTAAATTAAAAAAAAAAAAAAACCAATGCGCGGGCACTTAAATTTGCTATAGGCATGAGAGAAAGTATCTCCAACATTTGAAATTAGAGAATATATAGTGTGTTTGAGAGAGCACTTAGAGAGAAATACAGAAAAGTGCAATTGTAATTGATCAAGATCCGTTTCACCATTTGAAAGGGTATTACTACTCATAGAGATAAGAGATTAGAGAGTAGATTATGACGATGTGGCAACACATGATTGGCTGTTGATGATGTTATGGTGGGGCTGTAATGATGTCAAGATGACGCCATCTGTTTTCGGATCCTTGGACTTGAGTGAGGTGCATGAGGAGAGGACTAGAAAGTCAAGTGAAAGCCTTTGGGGAAGTACCTTGAGATATGTCTCAGGTCCTTATAAAATTTGGTTAAATGTTGGAAAAGAGGTCATAGAGAGGCCATCTTGTGAGGAGTCCTCTTCAAAGGAGAAGTTTTGGAGCAGTCGTCACAAAAAGTTTGGGGGAGCCTTATTTGGATAGGTCCTCTCTAGTGAAAACCTCAACTTTGTTAAAAATTTGAATAAAGTATGGAAGATAATCACCTTGGAGAGGTGATAGGCAGAGAGATCTTCTAAAATAGAGATGCAAGTGAGGGATCAAGTGGGTTGAGGAAGCATAAGAAAGCTCCCAAAAAGGTCTCATATTTAGCCAAAACTAAGGTGCAATGTTGTACGAAGGAGAGTAATCAAAAGAGGGTTCTTAGGAGCACTGGCGTGGGCCCGCTGTGTCGAGCACTCCCTTCATTGCTAAAAGGAAGTGCCGATCATGGGCATGATGGCCTGACCATAGTCATGGGGTATGTTGATCATGGGTGTGAGCCCCATGTTCACGGCCATGAGCATGGTCTGTGCACTCATTCTTTCTTTTCTTGCTTCAATCTTCTTTCTCAGCCCTTGCTTCAATGCCTTGAAAATGTTCTCCACTTTTGGGCTAAGTTGGCTAGTACAAGTCCTTCGAAGCTAATCTTGGACTTAGTCCCTCAAGGCTCAAACCTGGTTTACGATCCGAGAATGTCGGATCATGATGTGAATGTTCAGGACACACGTCATCCATTGTGTGACCAATCTATGCATGAAATTTATGCATCATCATTGTGTATTGTGACATAATTTTGGATCTAATCTTGTTACTCAAAGCATGCATCCTTCTACACTATTATATATAATTGGTATATGCTCATGCTTATAAGTACACATAAGTCCTTTATTTTTCATTTCTTTTTTTGAAGAACAAATAAGATCTATGCATATTTAATGGATCAATATATTCACATAAATTGTTTCATTTTTTATTATTTTTCCATGCATGTCCTAACTCTTAACATGATTGTTGAAGTGGGTGATAAAGTGTCCCACATTGGAAAAATATAAAGTAAAGTGGTTACATATAATGGTACAAGTGAAACCCTACAAATAAGGTTGACCTTTTTAGTAGTGGAAGCCCAAACCATTATGTGTAGCCCATTATTCAAACTTAACAATGATCATAATTCTCAGGAATATTCTTAATGAAAGTTGGGTTTATAATTTTGAAGTTATCTAATAATCTTTTATATATTTTTAATCATCAAAAGGGATATATTATTTATTAATAGAAGGAAGCTGTACAATTTTCAAGAAGGAAAAAGGGCAGCCAAATATGTACACATCATCGAACAAGAGTGCAAAACAAAAAAATGAATGTTAGATTAAAAAAAATATATATCGAACTTAGTAGATGTGAGCTGAGACAGAGCATAGCATGGAATTTCCATTGGTGGGTTGACTAGCTTGAGAGACTGTCATTAGCATTACTTTGAGCTTCAAATGAGAGATTTTTAATCTTGAACAAGAGAGGTGAAGGTCCTTTATTCTCAGAAACTAAGGAAACCCATCTGATCATCATTTACTGGCTCTATAATTGTTTTGATCTTGAATTTAGACACCTGATAAGCATGATAAGATCATAGTTGTGAAGAGAGGTGGAAAAACCTTGAACATGTTGATGATAAGAGGAGGAGGTCAGGCCTTCTCAATTGAGCAAAGTTCAATTTCAATCATTTTTTAGATGATGTCTTCTTCTAGTCAGGCCTTCTCAATTGAGCAAAGTTCATTTTCAATCATTTTTTAGATGATGTCTTCTTCTAGTTGCTGTGCAACTGCACCTAAGGATTCAAAAATGGACCAATAGTGTTTTACGGCATTCATGAGGGCCTCAGGATTGTGGTTTGGAGATATGGGGGAGAAGAGGAGGGAAGGGACACCAGGATGACCAGGTAAGTCTAAAGGGATGTTGGTGTAAGAAATCAAAGGTGTTTTGCGATCAAGAGAAGGTTGGGATATGTTTTTTGAGATAAGTGCTAGAAGGGGTGAATTGTTTAGAGTACAGGAAAGGAAAATGTTTTTTGAAAGGTGCTTTGTGTTTGGAGGGTTTTTTGAACTTTTTTTAGGAGCTTAAAGGTTGGCTGGATTGGGAAAATGATTGATTAAGAAAATGGACATTTAGTGCCTTAAATGAGGCCAATGAATTAATTGGAAGATGAAGGTCTAGCTGGGGATCATGAAACTTTATTGGGGGTGAGGAGGAATTAAGTTGGGAATGAGAATCCATTATGCTGTCATTAACTGTGACTCTTGGAACGGGAGTGGCTCCAAAATTTGAGTTAGATACTGCTTGATGTGTGGCAACCATCAAAGGAGGACATAGAGGCCCGAAATTAGCCACGTGCTCACCCAACAAAAGAGCCATATCATCTGCCTAAGCTGACAGGGAAGCTGCCTTATTAGTCGGAGAAGAGTCCACCTCAGCAGTATTAGAAGAAACATGTTCAGGAGCAAATACAATGAAAATGATGACGAGCATAGACAATTGAAACTGTGGAAGATTGAGTCTCTGATAGCTTTATTAAGTATTCACATCCTTCGAACATCAAAGTGGCTCCAAATTGAAATTGACAAATTAAGGAGAGTGGATTAAGCAGAATCCAGAGGCTAGTTCCCACCCTGAGAGGGTTGATGGGTGAATTAAAATCACTTCTTCATAAAACTTGGCTAGATTAATGAAAGACGGATGTTTCCAAATTCCAGGTGGAACCCCATTTGATAAAGTGAAAAAAAAAACCATGAGCAGAGGAGAGACCAATTTGATAGTATGTACAATTGAGCAGTTTGTAACTCTTTTCTCTCATGCTCCTAATCTTTGAAAAAAGATGTACAGGTAAGGAAGATACAAAGGCAAAAAAAAGAGTTGCACAATAATAATCTTAGGTTGCGTTTGGGAACATGGATTTGATTTCAAATTCGTCATATGAAATTTTGGATTTGAAATATTGTATTTCAAATACAAATATAATGTTTGGGAAAACATAGAATTTTAAATGACAAGGTATGAGCTGTCATTTGAAATCTCATATTCTAGGCATGTTTTGAATGACATTGGATTTCACTCAAATCCAAATCCAAATTCTTAGAGTTCCCAAACACCTCATTTGACTTAAATCCAGCATTTCAAATCAAATGAGGTTTCCCAAACACATCATTATATTACTTTCAATTGTTGCCCAATACTATCTTGATCCTATTTGTTATATCTGATGGAAATTTCAATTTCTGTCAATATCTTGTGAATAGCTTGTCATCGCAAATATCTTCGGTAGTATATAATTTCCCGCTAAATGTTACATCGATATTATAACTTTAAAGTTTGCAGATAGCATTTTTAGTGTATAATTGAATAGTGTTTGTTGAGAGTGAATAATAAGTTGCATTTTATTCAATATTTTGTGTCCCTATTTATACAAGAAGAGCCTATGCTATACAAGGAAATAATATCAGCCTATTAATTCTAATTATACACAAAACCCAAATTTATAGTAATCTGTTACTACAAACATATCTGTACAGTGTTATTATATTTAAGGTATAGACTCGATGATCATTTTGTTGAGGAGATAAATTTGATACAAAATGCTTAATTAGGAGTCATTTTGACTTCTTTTTTCCTTTGAATTTTTTGAAGGTGAATCTTTTGTTCTGCCTAAACTTGATAAATCTAGTTTGTCCATTTGGAAAAACATTCACAACCTGTTAGTTATATTTGAAAGATGGAGAAGCACAACTAATTTGGTCATAACTATTAATAATGGGACTTCTGATTAATTGACTGACATTGCCTTTGCAGATAGTAGATTTGCTTAGATACGATCCATCAAGGTCAGAACAAACATTAGTCTACATTCTGACACTTGGAGTAGTGGAAGGATATAGAAAAGCTGGGATAGGTAGAATCTCTCTCTCTCTCTCTCTCTCTCTCTGTACACACACACACACATATAAGTTTCTTGCACTTTGTCAAATTATTTTGTCCATGTTTTAATTTGCAGCTAGTTCACTTATTCACGAGGTCATCAAATATGCATCAAGCATCCCAACTTGTCGAGCAACTTACTTGCATGTCATTTCGTATAACAATCCCGCCATCCATTTGTACAAGAAAATGTCATTCAAGTTTATACGAAGGTTGCAGTGTTTCTATTTCATTAATGGTCAGCATTATGATGCGTACCTGTTTGTATACTACGTCAATGGTGGTCGGTCACCCTGCTCACCTTTGTAAGTATAAACCATTCTTTTTTTTCAGTCAGTTATATATGCTGAATTCTTAACATGGGTGGGATTTGATCCTTGATATGGTTTTTGGTGCAATGCCAAGAGATTGTTAAAATGGTTGCAGAACTTGTTTCTGTTTGAGAACAAGATGTATTTTATAGATTTTGGGTTAGAACACTTACAAATCTTATGCATTAATTTACCTCTCTGTGATTCTTCAAAACGAAGGAACACAACCTTTCCCTCCTATACATACATAGAGACGTATCATCCTTTCTACTGCGATTTCTAGCTAGCTATGCTACATTCTGAATTGAAGATCTATTTAATTCTTCATAGGGATGTATAGATTCTTGCAAACTGAAATTGATGTTTATCGTCTTTATGCTTGTTGAATTTTATTCTCTTGGAAGTGGCCTTCGGTCTTCATCCCTATATGCAAGGAGACTTGGAAAAGGTGCTATGACTCTAGAGTCTAGACTAATGGGAAAACTGGCCTCCTTTGAACTTGTGTTGTTGAGTTTGAAATCACACCGTTCACCTTCACGCTTTCTAGACTAAACTTATCAGTTTCCCGTCTTAAGCATGGAACAAATAGTACTTTTGGATCATATAACTTATGCTCGCTCTCTATGGTGTTCTGCAGAGAGCTTTTCTTGGCTGTGGTGAGTTACATGAGAAGTGGTTTCAAAATGGTGGTGGCGAGATTAAGAAAGAAGGACGAGAAGCTCCCAAAATGGCCTACTAGATGCAGAGAGAGCCGGTGCCTTGTTTCAATGACGACAACGCAGAGCAAGAAAAACCTCAGGACTGAGGGTGACAGATGTGATTGTGTTTGATTTGTGTATTCTCGTATTTACTCACTCGGGTAAAGAGACAAAGGAAGTAGCGAGCACACCAGTCTTGTGTTCATGTATAGTTTTCTACCCCTTTCTTTGTGCAGTGTTGTATTACATATTTATACATTGTAGTAATTAAATTTATACGTTTGTAATTGGATTGCTCTTGTTTCATAGACTTTCTGGTGTGTTGCAGCACATTGCTAAAACCGAAACTAGCTTATTTCATTATTTCATGAGATTCAGATCCACGAGCTTGCGCAGAAAAATGTGTTAACATTCGACTCATTTCATAAAAGACTTGACTTATTTCATTATATTGATATTATGTTTTTCAGCAAACACTACATTATTAAGCGGAGGCTTTGTTTGCAGAAAGATACTTGTCGATGGCTTCTGCAATAATGTCTAGTAAGTTGAAGGTGACAAGAGAAGTATTTTTTGAAAGCTTGTTCTCGAAGTCGTATTTGATGGTTGTTTTGACAATGGACGATTGAGAATCATTTTCAATGATTTCGAAGCGTACCCAATAACTATTAAACCCGAGAGCCAAGTAGCCTCCTTCAACCTGCTCCGCCTCCTTTATGCGCTTCTCGTCATCCGCGATAGTAAACCTCTCTACCATGTACCCAACTCCAGGTTTTTCTGCATACAAATAGGGTCATTAATAGAAGATGTTTCATGATTTTATCAAATTATGATAGCAAATTTCAAAATTCTTTGGGTGCAAATATAATACTTTCTACAACCCAAAATAAATATTATATTTTTTTGGACTAGATTAATAAGTGACATTCTATTATATCCTCAGTAATTGATAGATACATTTTCTTGTGTGGGACAATCGTGGGTTTCACTCTTGTTGAGTCGGGTGTAGTAGAGTTTTGAGTTGAAAGGAGTTATTCCTATTGTATAGTTCAACTAATAAAAAAAAGACATTATGTGTGTGAGAGAATAAGGAATTTAAGCTAAATATTTTATGGCTTAGGCCTAGCCAACCAACGAGGTGGACACCTCATTAAATTTCACTCATATCCATCCAAGTGAATTGGTGGGAGCAGAGCGACCCATTTGGATCCATGATTTTTAATGAGGTGGACATCTCATTAAATTTCACTCATATCCACCCAAGTGAATTGGTCGGAGCGGAGCGACCCATTTGGATCCATAATTTTTAATGAGGTGGACATCTCATTAAATTTCACTCATATCCACCCAAGTGAATTGGTCGGAGCGGAGCGACTTA